>RXON01005003.1:0-15519 GCA_009667805.1 Leptobrachium leishanense
CCGTCCAACTTGGAGAATGTTGTCGTTCCTGCAGAGGACATATCGATTGAGCCAGAAGTATCCACAGAGGGGAATATGGCCGCTTCCATTTCTGTGGATGCTCCAATGAGCCTGCAGGATTTCCGCTGCTGCGCGGTCTTGGGGAAAGGAAGATTTGGCAAGGTGAGTTTAATGGATAATTCCAAATCCAGGTACATATAATGGAGGTGGTGTAAGTACTGTCTGGGTGGAGTAGAGGTAACATCACTGCTCTATGACCGCGGAGACACAGGTTTGAATCTGGAGAGAGCACCTCTCCGGTAAGTGTCTTTGGGCAAGGCACCTAACGGTACATATTCGCCACCCAGGACATACTTGAAAATGAAAGAAATCTCAATATATCCTTACTGGTAAAATAATTTCATCCAAAAAATACAAACTATTCTTTTTCTGGTTTCAGGTGCTGCTGACGGAACATCTTAAAACGAAGAGGATGTTTGCCTTGAAGGCCATTAAAAAGGCATACCTGGATACACCCCTGGAAGTTAGGAGGTCAGCAGAAGGAAACTAAATTAAGTTACGGGACAGATTGTAGATATGATTGTCGTCTAAATGGGTTATTCAACGAGTGCCGGTGATTGCCGTAGTTGCAACAGCAAAAAACGCTGGCATTTCACGGACAGGAAGTCCAAACAGTGACAGAAGAAGCTGTGAAGTTTCTCCTGCTGCTGTTTGGATTTCTCTTTTGGGAAATACTGGTGTTTGTCTCCGTTGCAACAATGATGATTTTTGCTGTGTTTGTAACTTTGGCAAATACTGGCGCTCTATGATTAACCCCCTAAGTGACATTAAACTTTGCTACTTGTGTGAAAACCAATGGGTATCTTTATCGATTTGTTTCACATAATGATCAGTGTTTGACCATTACTCGGAAATAAAACGGAACATGTAGGTGAAAACACTTATAGAGCATGACCGTCTGTCCTGAAACAGACATGAAGCCGATAGAAATGGATTTTTCAGTGGATTTGTCTGTATCAAAGAGATGAGAGCGTTTTAACTTTTTTTTCCTCTTTTTTTTCAGCCTCATGAGTGAAAGGAACGCTTTACAGCTCGCGAGCCAGACGCACCATCCGTTCCTGGTGAACTTGGTCGCCTCCTTCCAAAATGACCATCATGTCTTCTTTGTAATGGAGTACTCAGCTGGTGGGGACCTAAAGTCCCTCCTCATGAGGGCCAAATGTGTCTTTCCAGCAGAACTCGCTACGTAAGTGCAAATAGTATTTGGAATATAGTATAGTAATAGGAATAGTATAGGAATAGTATAGTATAGTAATAGGAATGGTATAGTAATGGGAATAGGATGAGTATAGGAATAGTATAGTATAGTAATAGTAATAGTATAGTAATAGTAATAGGATGAGTATAGTAATAGTAATAGTATAGTAATAGTAATAGGATGAGTATAGATTAGTAATAGGAATAGTATAGAAATAGTAATAGCATAGGAATAGTATAGTATACTAATAGTAAAGTAATCGTAATAGGAATTGTATAGTAATAGTATAGTATAGTAATAGTAATTGGTATAGCATAGTAATAGGTATAGTATAGCAATAGTAATAGAAATAGCATAGTAATAGGAATTCAGTCGTATAAAATCCATTTCGTTCTCTATAAGAAACTGAATCATTGCTTTTTTTACAGGTTTTACGCGGCTTGTGTCGTCCTCGGTCTCAAATTTCTACACAAACACGAGATAATCTACCGGGATATCAAATTAGCGAACATCGTGTTGGACCAGGACGGCTACGCCAGAATTACGGATTTTGGTATCTGTAAAGAGGGTAAGTATAGTTTTACACCCAGTAAAGTCATATTGCCGCCTGAAGACCTCACTTATAGAAACGCAAATCAGCGCAAAAAAGCGAAACATAAAATAAGTAAAGTGTATAATGTGCAGAATCAATAAGATAGTATTTATTTTAACAGAACAGGAAGACAAACTTTAATTCACCTGCTCTTATCTTTTATGTGTCAGGAATCGGATACGGAGCGCGCACCAGGACCGTCTGTGGCACCTTGGAGTATGTGGCTCCAGAAATCCTGCGAGGAAGATCATACACCAGATCTGTGGACTGGTGGAGCTTCGGGGTGCTGTTCTACACCATGCTGGTCGGAAAAGTAAGACTCGTTTATAATGAAGCTTTTTGAAAACCTGTAAATGAATGAATAATATAGAGCGGCCCAGCGGCTCCCATGTAGATTATATAGAAGAATATTTATTATGCGATAAAACTGACGCAGCTGCTATTATTTATACCTATACACAAGCATTATGCAGCACATACAGATACAAGGTGTTGCTGTAATTGCCATACGCAGGCATTATGCAGCACATACAGATACAAGGTGTTGCTGTAATTGCCATACACAGGCATTATGCAGCACATACAGATACAAGGTGTTGCTGTAATTGCCATACACAGGCATTATGCAGCACATACAGATACAAGGTGTTGCTGTAATTGCCATACACAGGCATTATGCAGCACATACAGATACAAGGTGTTGCTGTAATTGCCATACACAGGCATTATGCGGCACATTCAGATACAAGGTGTTGCTGTAATTCCCATACACAGGCATTATGCAGCACATACAGATACAAGGTGTTGCTGTAATTCCCATACACAGGCATTATGCAGCACATACAGATATTGCATTGCTAATAATCTCATTCTGATCACTACAAATCCCCATAAACAGGAGATCTCACCATTTTATTATCTGTCTGCAGCACATTTACTGACACAAAGGCCATTTCTGCCTTTTTGCTGATAATGCAGAGCCTGTGTGACATTGTGCCAGAAAAGGGACGCCATCTAGAGTTTGATAGCTTTCATCCCAGTGATATTTCTGTAAAGGATAAACCAATACACGACAAGTTAAAAATGAGCGAATTCAAAACAATTTATTTTCAAACTTTGTATTTTTCTCTAATTGATAACTTTGCATCCCATGTTTCAGATAAACATTACGACACATTTATTTTCAACAAAGTGTGCTTGGTATTGAAGGGGTTAATGCAATTCTTCTGCTTTTTACAATATGGACGAAAATGATTTCAGAGATATAAATATATATATATTTTTCTTTCAGACTCCTTTCGCAGGTGACAACCAGCACCAGATTCAGCATAACATCCTGACCTCAGTCATCCGATTCCCTCTATCCATATCAGTGCTCGCACTCTTAATCTTGAAAAACGTAAGTTTCCGACAGGTGTTTAGGATTTCCCAATTCTATGTTATTCTGTGAGAGGGACTCGCTACCTCACTGAGTGGACACTCAGACCTCATACATAACTACCTCACTGAGTGGACACTCAGACCTCACATGCCACTACCTCACTGAGTGGACACTCAGACCTCACACGCCACTACCTCACTGAGTGGACACTCAGACCTCACATGCCACTACCTCACTGAGTGGACACTCAGACCTCATACATAACTACCTCACTGAGTGGACACTCAGACCTCATAGACCACTACCTCGCCGAGTGGCCACTCAGACCTCACAAGCCACTACCTCACTGAGTGGACACTCAGACCTCATACATAACTACCTCACTGAGTGGACACTCAGACCTCACACGCCACTACCTCACTGAGTGGACACTCAGACCTCACACGCCACTACCTCACTGAGTGGACACTCAGATCTCACACGCCACTACCTCACTGAATGGACACTCAGACCTCACATGCCACTACCTCACTGAGTGGACACTCAGACCTCACGCTTACCTGTGTTTGGGGAAATGGGGATTAGTTTCATGGGGAGGAAACAAACCAGTGTTTCTGCTCCTCGGCGGCTCTGAGACTCGATTATAACGTTAACACATTATTATATCACACAATGTGTAGGACCATTGGTTACTCGGGAACATTGTGCTTTTATTGAGTGTTAAGATGTATGACAAGAGATTAGGAAATAAAATGTATCAGAAGCTGCAATAAAGGATTATTCTGCTAATATTTACCAATTCAAATCACTGCCTCTAATTGCTTTTTCTTCCGTTTCAGTTACTGAACAGGAATCCCGCCGAGCGTCTCGGTGCCGGTAGGAACGGGGCATCGGATGTGAAAAGGCAACTCATCTTCAGAGTACGTCTGTGTTCTTGTGTATTACTGATGTGTTCTTATTTATTGATGTTAAAGCAGAGCTGTCTGTTCAGGCTGTGTTAATCATTAGATCAGCATTTTGAATCATTCTTTCAGCTCTGCTTTAACATCAATAAATTGTTTTACTCCATATAACACATCACCTGCCCCCCCCAACCGCTCTGACATCACACGGGACATGACAGAAGATAAAGAATAGGTTTAAACGGGGTCAAGGGTCAAGTTGTGGAGGAACTTGTGGGTATGCAGTTCCTCCACTGTTATTGCAGGAGGGACGGAGTTCCCTTTGGTCCCACACACTTTAAAGCTTTTGTTTAGTTGTTCATTTTTATGCTTTGTCGCGTTAAGTCAAAATAAATACATTTTTTATTTTACACATTCAATAAAACTCAGACTAATCTATTTATACATTAATACATTAATATCTAGATTGTGTGTGGGTTGCTGGATTAAGTGGGGGATAACAAGTTCTAATGGGGGGGATTTTGGTGAGGTCCCACATATATTTTTTCAGGATTTGATTCCTGGTTTTAATTTTTCCACATTTACTGCTCTATTAATTGATCTTATTTATTTCATTTAAACAGGAAACAAACTGGAAGAAGATGAAGGCGAGGAAGGTCAGGCCTCCATTCATTCCCACCATCCATGGCCCAGAGGACATCAGGAACTTTACACAAAGCCGTCCATGCGGAGATCCAGTATTGACACCACCACGAAGATCACATATAAGAACAGACCATTTTGATGACTTCGACTGGACCGCTGAAGGGGCAGAATGAGACGTGATAGTCTGGCTGAGACGAAGGGCACATCTTCATGTAATCGTCTTGTAATCACGTCTTGGATCCAAGGAGAAATCCGACCGCCATTCTGGGGTCAAGAAGGAATTTTTCCCCAGTGTGTTGCATATTGGCGAGCGCTTCACACTGGGGTTTTTGCCTTCTTTTGGATCAACAGTAGATGATGTGGGAAAGGCTGAACCTGATGGACACACGGCTTTTTTCAGCCTATAGAATGGAGTTTGCTGCTGGTGGAGAATGCGACGCCTCCATATGTCCCGACCATCCATGGCCCAGAGGACACCAGTAATTTTCAAGAGAGCTGTAAATGTGTCGATCCTGTATTAACCCCTTATGCCGCTCCCAGGTCTGAAAGAGAAGTACTAGGAAGTCTTCTCGACTGGATCGCGGACTGGGCGGAATGAGCAAAGAACATGCTGCTCATAAAATACAGAGATAATTTACAATAAAGCTCAGTAAACCTCAACAAACTCTGCTATTATTATTATTATCCTTTATTTATATAGCGCCACATATTCCGCAGCGCTTTACTGATCAGTGTACAAGGGGTTAATACATTGGAATACCACACATGGATGGTGACCTGATTCAGGGGGACCCTCTTCCAAAGGGAACTCACAATCTATGAGATGTACAAGTATTTTGTGAGGTAGACACATCCATATCATTAGGTGTTTTGCCCAAGGACACTCGCTGGTGGCGTCTTCTGAGTGGGATCCAGTCGGCTTTCCATGATTGTAGATCAGTGACCTGGTGGTTAGGTTGAACCCGCTTCCCGTAAAATCGAGGCTGCTTCCCCACAGTTGTATTGGAGGGATGTGCTGAACGGGATTTGACTTGCTTCTCCATGGTCGACGGGTAGAGACGTCACCATTGGACTCCACAGCCGATATTGGGCCATATTACAATGTTGGTGCTAACTTAACCAGAGCTGTTGTAAACGTAAAACCTCCATAGGCTATAATGGCTCTGGGAAGTTACAACAGCTCTGGTTAAGTTAGCACCAAGTATGTAATATGGCCCATTGCGTGGTGGTGAGTACATACCGTTAGGTGTTTCGCCCAAGGACATTTGCTGGAGAGGTGCTCTGGCTGGGATTCCAACCTGGGTCTCCACAGTTATAGAGCAGTGATGTTACCTCTACTCCATCCAGCCGGTTCGATGTTTAAACCAATAAGAAAGTGCGTTTAAATTGTGTGTAAATCATAACAAAGGTCTTTTAAAAAAGAATAAAAAGGGGGGCGTGGCCGGAAGTTGCAGCGCGCGGTCGCATGTAAGGAGAGCTCTTGTGACCGGCGCTGAATTTTCATTTCTTGCGGCTAAATAACAGCAACCCCGGGGCTGAAACTTCACCCACAGCTGGGTGATACTCCCTGGCTTCCAGATGGTGCCCCCTAAGGCGCAACGAGCATTGGAACCGGCAAAATCGGTGAAAAAAGACCGGGTTCGTGAGGCCCAAGATGGCGGATCTCCCTCCTCTGTTTCCTCTTTTACAACGGAAGCGGCTGTCGCAGGCCCACCCTGCATGTCTGACACCTTACCACCCTCAGAAAGCAGACTTCATGCCATGCTGCAAGAACTTCGATCTACTATACAAACGGATCTTAAAGAGGCGCTGCAGGAGCTGAGGCGCGATGTACAAGACCTGGGTGAGAGGACAGACTCTTTGGAGTCTAAGACAGACGACTTATGTTTGGCCCATAATGACTTAGTGGATCGCCATATAGCTTTGCAGACAGCACATGACACCATGGCAACGAAATTCGCCGATTTGGAAGACCGTTCGCGGCGTAACAATGTACGGATCCGGGGCATTCCGGAGGCAGTAACCCCTGCTGATCTTCAGCCTTATATTATGGAGCTTTTCCAGATCCTGGTACCAACGTACTCGTCACAGGATTTCCTGATGGATCGGGCACACAGACTGCCACGTGCCAAGAACCTGCCGCCCTCAGCTTCTAGAGATGTTTTAGTCCGGGTGCACTTTTTCCATGTTAAAGAAGCGTTAATGAGATTAAAGGTCGGTGGGGGGTCTTTGCCCTGTAAAATGTTATTATATAGCGTAGCAAGATGCGGAACTACCTGACCCTGTAGGATTTTATAAAATTCTGCCGAAAAACCGTCTGGACCTGGCGTCTTATGAAGTTGTAAGTGAGCAATGGCATTATGGATTTCCGTTGGGGTAATTGGGGCGTTTAACTGTTCCCGAGCCTCCGGGTCTAATTCCGGTAGGTTAGCCTCTAGAAAGATAGTAGCCTGAGCCTCCCAGACGTCCGGTTCTGCCTTATAAAATCTTTCAAAGTAATCCCTGAAATAAGCATTGATTTTTAATGGATCTGATAGAAGCTCCTCGGTAAGTGTCTTAATCCTCGAGATTGAGAGGGGTGTTGGCGTTTGCAGTCGAAGAAGGTTGGACAATAATCTTCCTTGTCTGTTACCCCAGCGAAAAAATGTATTTTTATGGTGGAACCAGAAATATTGTGACCTGTCCTCAACTATTTCGGCATATGCCTTCTTGCTGGCCTTGTATTCTGTCGCAGATTGGCCCATGGCTTGCAATAAGTGCGACCTGTATGCGGCCACTAGGGTCGAATGTGCCTCCAGTAGCCTTTTATTGATCTCTTTTCGCTTGCGCGATACATATTCTATTATATGACCCCTCATCACTGGCTTGGCTGCTTCCCAAAGCAAATTGGTGTCATCCAGGTGTTCTATATTGTCATCCACGTAATTGTGCCAGCACAATTCCATATTATTCCTAAATCCCTCTGACTTGTATAGTGAAGCCGGAAAACGCCAGTTGCGGGACCGTGGGAGCGGGGAACTTAAACGTATTTCTAATGTAACCACCGCGTGGTCAGAGATATGTATCATGCCAATTGAGGCGTTGAGTAAAGTGTACTGCAGGGAGAGAGACATGAGGAACATATCAATGCAGGAAAAGGAATCGTGTGGATGTGAATAAAAGGAGTAATCCCTCTGGATTAAGGAATCTCCACGCGTCTATCGGTACGGTAAAGTCTTGTAAGAACTTAGGTCCTGCTGTGGACTGCATGTTGTCTGGCGACCTTCTAGGTCGAGAGCGGTCCAGAGTCTGGTCTAGCACTGCGTTAAAATCTCCTCCCACTAGACAATGATCAAAAATATGTTGCAGCATTTGTGCATATAAATCAGAGTAAAACTGTAGATGGGGAGGATGGGGGGCATACACATTTACCAGCAAGTATTTTGCTTCTTGAATGGACACCAACAGTATGGAAAACCTGCCCTGTGGATCGTTTTGTTCCTCTAGGACTACATGCGGAAGCGCCTTGTTTATCAAGATTGCAGTGCCACGTTTTTTGTTTACATATGGGGTTGAAGTTTGGTAGCCTATCCAAGGTGCCCGGAGGAGGTTAGTGGTCGAAGACCAGTGGGTCTCCTGGAGAAAGACAATATCCGGTCGTAGGTTAGTTAAGTGGGTGAGCACCTTCTTTCTTTTTATAGGGTAGTTCAATCCCTCCACATTCCACGAGACCACCCTAAAGGAGACCTTATGAATCGGTGGAGGGGTTATCATGGACCGGGGGTGAAGGACGGGAACGGGCACTGCGTGCCTAATACAGCTAGAGGGGATTCATCATGGTAAAGGGGGAACATGGCCGTCCCAGCAGCAGCCACCATTCCCAGTTGAGGGGGTAAGGAACATAATTGCTGACTTGAATCTAGATTTTGCACTTTTTTGTGTTGGAACCATAACATATTGAAACCAATACTTAAGACTAAGAACATTAACCATTGAAAAACAGAAACTAGCGATCAGCACATCAAACCAGGGACATGCCATTCGTCATGCAAAACTTGACCAATCATTAACAAAAAGACCTTGAACAGGAGCGTCCGCATTGTATCAACCTGACTGCGAGTCAATAATGGCAGCAATGCAGATTAGGATGGGTTCGGCTCCCTCCGAGCCAGGGAGCGCCGAGGCAGTGGTGAAGCCCCTCCGCCTGTATCCTGTCCACGGAGGAGAGCGGTCTCGGCCTCCCGTGGGGAATCAAAATAATGCGTTGTTCTATTAAAAACCACACGGAGTCGGGCCGGGTAGAGGAGGGAAAAGCGGACGTTCTGGGCTACCAACTTGGAGCATACTGGAGAAAATGCCCGTCGTTTAGAAGATACTGCGGCGGAAAAGTCCTGAAATAACCGCAGAGTGTCCCCTTGGTAATCCAGGGTTCGTAGGCGATGATAGGCTTGGAGGATCTTGGTTTTGTCGGTGTAATTCAGGAAACGCATGATCACTGGTCTCGGGCGCCCGGCAGATGTGTTCAGGTCTGGACCCAGCCTGTGCACTCTCTCCACTGCCACCGGACAGGACTCAGTGTTGTATCCTAGGTGAGAGGGCAACCAGACCGACGCCCACTCGTGTAGGGCCTGGCCTTTCACCGCTTCCGGTAGGCCAATAATACGTAGGTTGTTTCCAGGTCATCTAATTTATCCGTCAGGCCTTGAATGATACTATTTTGTTGGTCAAGTTGGGTTTGTAGCGGGTTGACCGTATCCTCCAGGGTGGAAACCCTTTCCTCCACCTCTGTTAGCCTATGAGCTTGTGACGTCAGCTGAGATAGGACGGACTCGATAGTAGCCGTGAGGCATCCTAGTTTGTCATCTAACTGTGGCAGACATTTCGGCGGCCCTCTCTCCACTCTCAGGGGGGGTGTTTCGTCCGTAGCTCGTACGTATAAGTCAGGCACGTCCGAAGTCGATAACTCGGACTCTAGATCCATCGAGTCCCGAGAGCGTGGGGAAGGTGAATCCTGCCCCGTCCGGGGCTTCAGAGCTGGTTTAGGGACCATTTTGGTTGCGGATTTTTTTGCGCTTTTTCCGTTCATTACAAACTTGTCCATATCGGCCCTCAGTGTCCAAGTTGTGTTGGGGGGGTGCCGTCCGTGGAGGCGTTATGGGTCACCGTGGGTGGCGAGGCCTGAAGGTGGGGTGAATTTACAGAAAGAGAAGGCGCCCCAGGTGTCCCTGGGACCAATAAAAATTACCAGCTGGTCGAATGAGAAAAAATTATAAGCGGCAGTGTGTCGTCTCCCCCAGTGGGGAGACTAAGAAAAATTGCACCAGTTCGGTATGAGCCAGAAAGGGCGCCCCCAATTGACAGATCATATAATAGAGGGACAAACAACAACAAAAAATTATGAAGAGAAGTTGCCCCCCTTGTCGGGGGGGGGGACAGAAAAATTAGGGTTAAAAACAAAGCACCCTGTAAGGGGAAGGTGGGGTTTCCCCTGGTGTTGGGGGGGATTGCAGGGCTCAAAAATTGGACCAAGGGTCCCAAGTGGTGCCGGCCGATGCCGGGTCGGGTAGCACGTAATGTGGAGCTCAGTTGTGGCCACCAAAGCCCCTGACGGTTGGCGGGAAGGGTGCCCCTGACAAAGTGGCCGTGCAGGCGCGGATAATTCTCCCAGGCGTTGTCACTTAGTGAGGCGATGACAGGCCCCGGCAAGGCCCGGCCGGCCACAGAGGGAATGACGCTCCACTCACGTGAAGTTTTGCGGTGGGGCCGGGGTGAGCTTGTGCAGTCACTGCAAAATGGCGGCCGCCTCTCTCCAATTCGCTCCGCCTGTTCCCCGTGAGAATCAGCCCCCTTCCCCTCTCTCACGCTTCGGCCCTCTCGGGCCTCCACCACCGAAGGGTCGCGGGTAGTCTCACCCCCGGCGTTTGCAGGCCTCACCTCACAGCTGCACCGCTCACCACCGCGCGGTTCCTTCAAGATGGCGGCCCCTCGTGTTCTTGCTCAGGCAACCCCCACTTGGGTTTGTCGCTGTGGCGGGCGCGTAGGATGGACGCGGTCCACGGTCTTTTCAAGGACCTAGGGGTCTGTCAGTACCGGAATTCCCGGGGAGGAGAGTGTCGTGGTTCCTGGGGTCCCGCCTGTGACAGGCTGGGACGTGCGGCCTCTTTGCGGCCTGGCTCTTTCGGGGCTGTGAATGCTGCGGGTCAGTGTCCAGCCGGAAAACACATGAATCAGGGTGCAGCAACGGTCGCTAGTGCTCCCGGCAGCAGTTAAACAAACTCCGGTGGTTTCAATCCGCTCAGCGGAGAAGGTTACAAAAGAGCGTTACGGAGCTTGAAATAAAAGCGGCCATTCACTTGGCCCGCCTCCCGGAAGTGAATAAACATTTTTGTATAAATATCAAAAACACAAAAAGATTTTAAGAAAAAACATTAAATAAAAAGTTTTTTTGCTAAATTTCAAATATTTGTATATCCATGAGCTGGGGGGCAAATCCATGAGCTGGGGGCATTAGCCATGAGCTGGGGCATAATCCATGAGCTGGGGCATATCTATGAGACCTGGGGGCATATCCATGTGAGCTGGGGGCATTTTTATATAAGGTCTGTTCTTATTGGAAAGTGGTCACATGACATAAAATTAACGCGGCTTTCCGATCCGAGCGCATTTTTTCAGCCTTCATGTTTTTTCGTGCGCAAATCCGAAACGCAAATTCATGCGCAAATGAACATTGCATGCAGGAATCGGTGGGCAGACAGTTTTTTTCACAGGATTCAGCCAATCAGAATAAAGAACCACCATTTTCTAAAGTTAGGTGTTGCGCCCATCAAAAGTCAATCTGCGTATATGTGCTGCAGCAAAAAACTTTTTTGAAAAATTATTAATTTTTTATGTCTGGGTATGTGTAGAATGTGTAACTGTACTGTGCTGTATTTTTTTTATTGCTGAGTTATTTCGTTTCAGCCACAACTATCATATTTGTAGCTAACACCAAGTTTTCAAAGACGTTAAGAAAATTCGCGCAAACGTCGCTCGTATGACTTTGCGCAAAGATTGTAATACCATCCACACTAATGCATTTGCGCTCACAATGTTAAGTATAGGATGCGCGCAGGAACTTGCGCTCGCACTGGGTTCACGCAGGGTCAATCGCGGTAGACGATAATGCGCATCGTTTGCGCGAACGTCGTACTACGACGTTCTGCGCAAATGGTTTTGTCCTCGTTTGTCACGCTGCACGAAACGTGTAATAGGGGCCTATATGTTTTCATGTGTTTATTGAACATACCATGTAAACATTCACAGTGCAGGGTGGAAAAAGTATGTGAAACCCTAGCCTAATGACTTCTTCAAGAGCTAATTGGAGCCAGGAGTGAGCCAACCTTGAGTCCAATCAGTGTGATATTATTGGATGTGTTGCTGAAAGCTGTCCTGCCCTTTAAAAACACACACCAGTTTTGGGTTTACTGGTTTCAAGAAGCACTGCCTGATGTGAACCATGCCTCGCAAAAAAGAGCTCTCAGAAGACCTACGATCATGAATTGTTGACTTGCATGAAGCTGGAAAGGGTTACAAACATTATCTCCAAAAGCCTTGATGTTTATGTGTCCACGGTAAGACAGACGGTCTACAAATGGAGAAAGTTCAGCACTGTTGCTACTCTCCCTAGGCGTGGTCATCCTGTAAAGATGACTGCAAGAGTACAGCGCAGAATGCTTACTGAGGTAAAGAAGAATCCTAGAGTGTCAGCTAAAGACTAACAGAAATCTCTGGCACATGCTAACACATCTACACACATCTCCAATAAGGAAAACATTAAACAAGAATGGAGTACATGGGAGGACACCACGGAGGAAACCATTGCTGTCAAAAAAAAATATTGCAGCACGTTTGAAGTTTGCAAAAGAGCACCTGGATGTTCCACAGCACTACTGGCAAAGTATTCTGTGGACAGATGAAACCAAAATTGATTTGTTTGGCAAAAACGCACAACACGATGTGTGGAGAAAAAAAGGCACAGCACACCAACATCAAAACCTCATCCCCACTGTAAAACATGGCGGAGGGAGCATCATGGTTTGGGGCTGCTTTGCTGCCTCAGGACCTGGACGGATTGTTGTCATTGATGGAAAAATGAATTCCAGAGTTTATCAAGACATTTTGCAGGAAAACGTAAGACCATCTGTCCGCCAACTGAAGCTCTGCAGAGGATGGGTGATGCAACAGGACAATGACCCAAAGCATACAAGTAATTCAACAAAAGAATGGTTTCAACAAAACAAAATATGCCTTCTGGAGTAGCCCAGTCCGAGTCCTGACCTCAACGCGATTGAAATGCTGTGGCATGACCTTAAGAGAGCGATTCACACCAGACCCCAAGAAAATTGCTACACTGAAACAGTTTTGTAAAGAGGAGTGGTCCAAAATTACTCCAGATCGTTGTGCAGGTCTGATCTGCAACTACAGGAAACGTTTGATTGAGGTTATTGCTGCCAAAGGAGGGTCAACCAGTTATTAAGTCCAAAGGTTCACATACTTTTTCCACCCTGCACTGTGAATGTTTACATGTTCTGTTCAATAAAAACATGAAAACATATGTTTGTGTTGTATTATTTTAAGCAGACTGTGTTTTTCAACTTGTTGTGACTTAGATGAAGATCAGAGCACATTTTATGACTAATTCATGCAAAACTCCACGTAATCCCAAAGGGTTCACATACTTTTTCTTGCAACTGTATATTGAAATTGGAAGAGCTATTGTGATTGAATTACTAAACAGGGATTATAGAACCTACAATATAAAAAGTAAAAGATTAGAATCTTAATTCTCAGTATTAGGGGAGGCTTCACTAAATAAGTTTTTCTAAATAGAAAGTGATAGTTTCATCTTTTTTGTTAACCCATTAGCACAGATATATATAGGATTACTAGCTTGTTTTAATTACTGATATGCTGCAAAATACATGTTAATTGTTTTCTTTAAGCAGGATGTTTATTAGGTTGAACTAACCATCAATGTTTAGTTACTAACTGATTAAATAAATGGTACTAATCATTTATATGTTACTAAGAGGATAACATATTTTAAAAGCTAGAAATCTGTGTGTTGATGGATGTTGTGTTTATAAATTCTTGATTTTGTCGAGAGAATAAATCAATTTGTATACGTAATAAATATATATATATTTGTTTTACCGAGTTTGGTTGGTTATATTTTTGTAAACAAAACAGATACATTTGAAAACAAACTTAGGAGACCTTTTGAGAAATACAAACGAGAGATAATTTTATTGTTGTTTATATCTCGTATAAATTTCTTATCTGAATATACATCCTGACAGGTTAATACAAGGAGTATTTATTAGGACATGAAAAATAGTCATGATAATCACTGTTTTTCCCTGACCATGAGAGTACCCCCACCTATTTTTCCAGAAATAAAGTACTGCAGGCACCTAATGGCAGTTTGCACAGGCGTGTGCATAGGGTGTGCATGTTGTGCCCAGGAACACCCTAATGTTGGGTGACGGGTTTGTCTTTGACCCCTCCATTGAAATCGTGGGTGTCTTTATCTGATTCATGAGAAATAGCGGAACATTGACAGTTATTTTTAGTTAGGAAAAACCTATGTTTATGCAGTGATACTGTTTTGTAAAAAATGATCCAAGCAGAGATATGTAATTATAAATGTTCCTTGGGTTCGCACCCTAATGAAATGTGCGGCGCACGCCATTGGAGGCTTGGAAGATCCAGTGAGCTGTCACGGTAGAGAGGGGGTTAAGCAGGCCTGGTAAGCAGGAGCTTCTCGTGTGTGATCTGGAAGCAACACACATCACAAAACCCTCTTCTTATTGTGACACCAGATGTAGTGAATGTTTTTTTGGTGGACACGTGTGATACGGCATATAATCACAGAAATTATATATCAGGTCGGGCCCCTCGTCTGGAAGACTCTAAAACCGAAATTTCATGAGACTTCCAGGCAAAAGTTTTACAAACATCTCTGAGGATCCAGATGGGGTCTCTGTCAGTCCGATACTTCTCCGAGGGCTACGGCAAGGAGAAGAACACGCCGAGAGACTCTGCGCAATAAAAAAAGTCCATTAAAACATAATAAAATTTGTTAAAAAATAAATAAAAACAACCTTTTAAAAAATAAAATAATAAAAATGTCTTTAAAGTAATGGACAACATACAAAAAGATCTAAAACAATATATAAAAAAAGGTTTACATAATAAATAAAAACAATAAATGGTCTTTAAAATAAAAATTAAGAAAGATTTTACATTAATTACATTTAAACCTATGGGATCCACCTGTTTAGGCTAGGGTCAGACGAAAGCATTTTTCCCCGCGAACGTGAAAAAGTGCGTCCGAACGCATTGACGTATTTTTTCACGGAATGCGCAAAAACGGTCAGACGACGCGCATTTTTGGGCGTGATTTTGTACGGATTGTCAATAAAACTCTTTTTGCGTCTGGACGTTATGTAGGCTGGACATTAGCAGTGTCTGACATCTCCTAATCTCGCACACACACCGCTATGCCGCAGCTGCGCACTCAGTACGTCAGTACTAGCGGTTCTGCGTTCTCAAAAAAATGCGTTCAAATTCCCCTTGCGTTGCACGGCCGGACTTTTGTGCGGCCGTACATCGTATAGTGGCCATCATTGCCCGTCATCTGCTGCTAGTGCGGCTGTAATTAAGTGAGCCAGAACTCACGTTAAAAGTGCGCTGGTCTGACCCCAGCCTTAAACCTGTCAAA
>RXON01005004.1:0-16717 GCA_009667805.1 Leptobrachium leishanense
TGAGAGCTGGTGGGGCATATCCATGAGCTGGGGCAATATCCATGAGAGCTGCTGTGGCATATCCATGTGCTGGGGGCAATATCCATGAGAGCTCCTGGGACATATCCATGAGCTGGGGCAATATCCATGAGAGCTGCTGGGGCAAATCCATGAGAGCTGCTAGGACATATCCATGAGAGCTCCTGGGGCATATCCCTGTGCTGGGGGCAATATCCATGAGAGCTGCTGGGGCATATCCATGAGCTGGGGCAATATCCATGAACGCTGCTGGGGGCAATATCCATGAGAGCTGCTGGGGCATATTCATGAGAGCTGCTGGGGCATATCCATGAGCTGGGGCAATATCCGTGAGAGCTGCTGGGGCATATCCATGAGAGCTCCTGGGGCATATCCATGAGAGCTGGGGCATATCCATGAGAGCTGCTGGGGCATATCCATGAGAGCTGCTTAGGGCATATCCATGAGAGCTGTGGCATTTCCATGTGAGCTGGGGCAGTATCCATGTGTGCTGGGGCAATATCCATGAGAGCTGGGGCAATATCCATATGTGAGCTGGTCTGGGGCAATATATCCATGTGTGAGCTGGTCTGGGGAAATGTATCCATGTGTGAGCTGGTCTAGGGCAATATATCCATGTGTGAGCTGGTCTGGGGCAATATATTCATATGTGAGCTGGGGCAATATATATCCATGGGTGAGCTGCTGGGGGCAATATATAATTGTGAGCTGGGAAATATATCCATATGTGAGCTGGGACAATATATATCCATGGGTGAGCTGCTTGGGGCAATATATCCAGAGCTGCTGGGGGCAATATATATCCATGTGTGCTTTCACTGCCTTCGAACAGGCACCGTACTTGCTGGCAGTTTGTCGGATATAATCTCTTCACGTGAATACAACACGTTTGTATATATTGGATTTATCAGCCAAGCCTCCAATATATCTATATTGGACTTACTGGACCTACCTCGGCAGTTGCCTCCAATATATCAGGGATTATTATTTCATAAGAAACTTATACGAGACACAAATATCAATCGTTTATATTTCTTAGAAATGATCCTGAATTCTTTTAATTGTCTGTGTTTTGCTTTAAAAAATACAATAATCAATAATCGGATAAAAATATATATATTTTTATTACGTCTACAAAAAAGTTTCAAATCTCATATCATAAACAAAAATTTATAAACCACAATCCATCAGCATATAAAAACTAGCTTCACAATATATGTATCTCCGGTTAGTAACTGCATATATGATTAAGATCATTTACCTTATCAGTTAGTAACTAATACACAAATGGTTAATAAACATTTCTGCTTAATACAACATGCATTTCCCAGCAAACAATGTTTAACCAGCCAGCTCTTATAGATATATATATATATCTCTATACTACATGGATCAACAAAAGATGAGCTAATTTAATGATAAGTAATAACTTATTTAGTGAATCCTCCCCTAATCTCGAGATTTATTTTTTTTGTGAAAGGATTTTACCAGGAAGGATACATTGAGATTTCTCTCATTTTCAAGTATGTCCTGGGTGGCGATTAACTTAATTAAACTTCTAATCTTTTGCTTTTTATTTTGTAGTTATATAATTCCTTGCTTATTAATTTTAATCACAGTAATTTCCAAATTCAATATATATATTGGTATCAATCTTACAACATTTCTTTTAGAAATAAATCCTTATATCCACTTCTTCATATCTTTATTTGCAGAATAAAGACATTTAGAATTTGGATTGAACCGTATCCGAGAAGTCTCAGTCTACGTTGCAAGAATCTCTCCAAATATATATTTACATTAATTCCTTATTTCATACATTACCTGTCCAATTTGGATGTTGATAAGTCTGCCTTGGAATTCCTGATGTAATAATTTTTGAATGTGTGAAAATTATCGATATCAGATAATCAATGCATGTGAGTTAGAGAGTTGGTGAGAATATTGATTGCCTCATGTCTTGGGATCTGCCTGCATCGTGGTGTGAGTCTGAGTGTTGGAATCTTGGACTCTCAGAGGGTCATGTGTAATGCATTGCAGTGTGAGTCTGATCGCTGGAATCTCCGACTTCTCAGAGTGTCATATGTACTGGACGTCTGAATGCATTGCGGTGTGAGTCTCTGCTGGAATCTCCGACTTCTCAGAGTGTCATATGTACTGGACGTCTGAATGCATTGCGGTGTGAGTCTCTGTCTGCTGGAATCTCCGACTGACTCGTAACCAACATTGCCACTTATTATAGCCAATTTGACGTCACGCAATATTTTTAATAATATAAATTATAATATTTACTATCCTCTAGAGGGCAGTATTGCACTTCTTAAATTAATTCCACCATTTCTTTTTAATTCTTATCTCGGGTCAAAAAGGTCAGACTGACTTAACAAAGACCTTCTCTTCTCCCAACTAAACACAGTGTCTGTCATCTGATTTATAGCTCTACTCCCTTTTGAAATTACTTAGAGTCCTATCAGCTAAATTCTTTTCTGTTAACTCAATAAAAATTACTAAAGAATAGATTCTGTTATTTACCAATTATATACTTTCTACAATATTTATTGGAGTATATATTTCATACTGTAAATATAATAAAATATACCTTGATTATAAACATATATTTTATATTACAGAATATTTTAACTCTTATTCCTATACTCAAAAGACAAAATCTCTTTTGTTTTAAACTTAAGACAGACCAATAAATTTACTTATAACACATCTTAGCATTCTCTCACAAAACATTCATTCTAGGTTCCTTCATGTCTGGTACTTCTTAAAAAAAATATCAAAGACTTCACCCAGGAATGAACTCTGTAAAAAAAATCTCGTTCATTTCTAAACCTAGAGAATATTTTGAAGAAAAAAAACTGTCTTTAAAAAAAAAATGGCTACAAGCATCCATTTTAAATCCTTTCTAATATACCCGACATAACCCCCCTTTGGTTTCATCTATTTATTTATTGACCAAATAAATTTGAGGAAAACATACAATATCTCCCCCCTTTACCAATTAGGCTAGGTTTCCACCTTTCGCAACACGTTTTTCTTCTTTCATCCATTTAATAATTGAAGATGCAGTGTTTTTAAACTTCAATGTACGTACTTTCTTTGTTAGTACAATCATCCAGACAGTTAGAAACATAATTACTATACAAATCACAATCTCTGTAATCTTTGGCCCGTTATAAGCAGATAGCAATTGATGATCAATCTGTGAATACATTGAAGCATAAATTGTTAGATTATCTTTTTTATTATTAGAAGTTCAATGGTATAATCATGCTAGTTCTGTAGCAAAGATTTAAAATCTGGATTCATAGGTATCTCTCGTCCTTGGAATACGATAACGATTTGTATCTCTTCATACCAGACTTCATTTATAAAAAAAATAACTTCTCGATATCAACTCTTGATTCTTTAGAAACTTTCACGAGAATCACTGGTGTAGGTATAAACACTCTCTGTTTTGTACCCGATCCTTCGGGTAAACATTTGCTTCTCTCTCTGTAATAAAACAGCGGTTGAAATAAAATATGCGGCAAATCTTTTCCTTCGGTGGTTCTTGTACATAGCAATCAACGGTATCCTGGCTTTATCCAGCATGTCTTTCAGGCTTGCATGAGCTTGATTCGCATGGGACTTGAGCATTCTCCTTGGAATTGTGCGGAAAACCGTAGAATTTCCAGATAGTCGCAGTCTTTGGTGGTCCGATTCATCTTTGCGGATTAGCTTCGCAGTTCGGGTTAACCACTTTTCTCAATTTCTATTGCAAGAAAGAGTATAAATAACCATTCATAGACTAGCGATTTCACTCAATTTCCCTATAGATACTCTGATCTCTGATTAATTATTATCAACCGTACGGATCTAGTCTATCTACTAGCTTGAGTTAAACATCTGAATGCTGGGAAGAAGATTCACATGTTAATTAAAACATCACTTCACATGATACCAGTTAAGTGTCTTCTGTTGGTCCATCTTCACATTCTGAGGTGATCTAGGATGACAATCATGCAATTGAGCTCTGCAGTTTTATTTCTTCTAGAAATACATAACTTCTTCCAATAACATTAGGACTGTCTCCATCATTATCTAGATCTGTTATCCACTCATCTTGAGGATTTGGGTATCTGATCACTTCAGGGTCACTATGTCCATTTGGTTCTGTTTCCCTTTTGTGGAGGTGAATAATTAGCACGTCATTTTCCAGACATATATCTCGAATTCTCTCGGGGGGAACACATATGGTGTTATCCTCCCGCTCTCCTGGAGTCAGGGGCTTTGGCCTTAAGAAAGAGATATCAGGTGTCTGGCTATTTCTGAAGTGGACTTCAATAGAATACAGCCTTTCCTCAATCACATGGCAGTTACGCTGAGTGTGATGGGCTTGGGATCTATCATAGCTGATTGGAACATTTACTTGTGACCAAATAACCTCATTGATAAAATCAATGATTGGATTTAACCTTTTGAGAAGGTCCATTCCAATAATTAGGCGATTTTGGGGCAGATCCACAACAAGCGTTGGATGCCGAATTACTTTATTCCCCAATTTAAAATCCAATTTAGCCGTGCCCAGAACTTTCAGAGATGTGCCACTCACACTCACTAGATTAGCATTAGATTTATCTAATCTAGGCTTCCTGGAGGACAGTTCTTGGACCTGTTCAAAATAATGTGCTGATATTAACGTAACTTGGCTTCCAGTGTCTAGCAAGGACGGAATATGTGGTAAATTATCTTGTAATTCTACATTCACATAATATCGGTCTTCAATGCTATGCAATTTACAGAGAAATTTAGAGTGAGATATGAAATTAGGTTTTGGACAGATTTTACCAACTGATTTTGCTCTCTCAAACGTGCTTTTGGCAGCTGTGCTTTCCATTTCGGATCCAGTCTTCTCAGCTTGCTCGCACTTAGTCTGGGGAGATAAAATACATTTTCCTTCTCTTTGCAGGGAAGGGTTTAAATCATCAACCATACAAACATTTGTATTAATCATTTCATCATCACTTTCTGGTAAATTGTCATGGATGCTGGTTACTTAATCAGAAACATCATCTAGTCACTGGTTGGGTGGGGCTGCAGGTATTGCATCGCTTACAACCTGACCAGGGTTATTTCCAGTCATTAACTGAGTGATCTGATCCAGTTTTTCTGTCAGCACACGGAAATTTTCCTGCATTTGACCAATACGCTGGCGTACATTATATCTCCGCTTTCAATTCGTCCTTGGGGACGAAGCTTGCGCATTATCAGACGCATCAGATTCAGTCTTACCTCTGGTTGCTTCCTGTCTAGGCACATTTTCCCTTGATTTAACCCATTGACTTCTAGGTACCCATTGCTTCCTAGATTGAAATTTACTTCCTGAATTTTCTCTGGCAAACCCTCTTTCCTGATCTGGCTTGGATTTTTCCCTTTGAGGTATGGAGTCACGCAATATTTCTGCATAACTCTTTTTGTGGGACTCAAATTTAATATCACCCTTTTTAACGTGAGTTTCCGCAATTTCCTCAGGTGAGTTTTTCACTCTTTTCCCCTGAGTTTCTTCACTATATTCAAATACAGTAAATAGGGTCATCCTTTCTTTTAGTACCCAATCCAAACCATTTCTCGGGTCATAATCTCTTGCCAAAATAACCTTTATTTTATTTGGCAATGCGTCATAAAATAATTGGATAAATTCAGGGTTTTCAAAATCTGGGTTTCTTTCAGCCAAGCTGTACGCATTTTTAAGGACTGAAAGAAATTCACGGGGGCTTTGATTAGGTCTGCATTTCAGTGTTAAAATTGCTCTTTTCGCAGCTAGACTGGTACGGTGAGGCCCAAATTCAGATTTGACCTCGGAGACTATTTTACTCCATTTCCATATACCAGATTCTTTCAAAGACTGGAAAAAATACCTATGTTTGCTTTCAAAGACCCATGGGATCAACTCAATTTTCTGAGCATCTGAATTAATTCCTAATATTCCCACAGCTTCTTCAAACATATTTAAATGACCTATTATTCTTGAGGATCCTTTAAGGGCAAAAATACCTACTGATTTGGATAAGAAATTAATGATTTTCGTTAAATCCTGAACTTTATGAGATTTCTTAATAGGCTGTGGCTGGCTAGAGTGTTGTGATTTGAAATACTCCTGTGTAAGAGGCTTTGCTCTTTTTTCATCATGAGATTTACTTTCACTTTCGCTTTCGCTCTGCTCATTCTCGCTCTTCAGCGATCTGTCTTCAAGCCTAATCAGTGAGTTATAGCTCAAAGCTTTCAAAGGGAACTTCTCTAACGAAGAATTTTTAACCCTTCGAACATCAGTTTCAACGTAACTCATCAGCGAATTTCTCATGTTCGCGTTTCATTCTCGCTAATTGTTTGTTTAGCCCCTTATTTAATTTGGATAATTGAGCAATCTCATCTTGCAATTGATCTTTTTCTCTTGCACACACCTTCAACTTCGTTATCATTCGTTCTGACTCATCTTTTAATTTATTTACGGTATCATGCAAGTCACAATTTTTATTTTCTAATCTGTCTCTGGTTTCTTTGTCATCATTCAATCTCTCGTTCATTTCTGCGATCAAGTATATGCATTCAGGCACAATTTTTAAAACCAAAATTTCTTTGTCTTTTTTATTTGTGGCTGCACTTATCTTTTGCCAACACTCAAGAAAATTTGATTGATCTGACCAGACTGAATCAACATAATTCGATATATTTGATTGCAATTCTTTTATCCAATCAAATAAATCGTCTGTGACGTGTAACTTGTCCTTTAGATAACACATAACATCTATCAATATTATTTGATTAGTATGTATCTCTACATCTTCCTGAGTCTCAGTTTCTGACTCTGACATTTTTACACTGTTTAGTAGATAACCGTCTACAAGTAGACAAGTCAAACTACAACAAGGAGTCAAAATATATATATATATATATTTTATCTCTGTCTATTCAGACAATACTGACAATTATATTCCAAACAAAAACTACAATCTCGGTACAGTGCCTCCAATTATGTCGGATATAATCTCTGCACGTGAATACAACACGTTTGTATATATTGGACTTATCAGCCAAGCCTCCAATATGTCTATATTGGACTTGCTGGACCTACCTCGGCAGTTGCCTCCAATATATCAGGGATTATTATTTCATAAGAAACTTATACGAGACACAAATATCAATCGTCTATATCTCTTAGAAATGATCCTGAATTCTTTTAATTGTCTGTGTTTTGCTTTAAAAAATACAATAAGCAATAATCGGATAAAAATATATATATATTTATTACGTATACAAAAAAGTTTCAAATCTCATATCATGAACAAAAATTTATAAACCACAATCCATCAGCATATAAAAACTAGCTTCACAATATATGTATCTCCGGTTAGTAACTGCATATATGATTAATATCATTGACCTTATCAGTTAGTAACTAATACACAAATGGTTAATAAACATTTCTGCTTAATACAACATGCATTTCCCAGCAAACAATGTTTAACCAGCCAGCTCTTATAGATATATATATATATATATATATATATATCTCTATGCTACATGGATCAACAAAAGATGAGCTAATTTAATGATAAGTAATAAAAACTTATTTAGTGAATCCTCCCCTAATCTCGAGAATTAAACTTCTAATCTTTTGTTGTTTTTATTTTGTAGTTATATAATTCCTTGCTTATTAATTTTAACCACAGTAATTTCCAAATTCAATATATATATTGGTATCAATCTTACAACATTTCTTTTAGAAATAAATCCTTATATCCACTTCTTCATATCTTTATCTGCAGAATAAAGACATTTAGAATTTGGATTTAACCGTATCCGAGAAGTCTCAGTCTACGTTGCAAGGATCTCTACAAATATATATTTACATTAATTCCTTATTTCATACATTACCTGTCCAATTTGGATGTTGATAAGTCTGCCTTGGAATTCCTGATGTAATAATTTTTGAATGTGTGAAAATTATCGATATCAGATAATCAATGCATGTGAGTTAGAGAGTTGGTGAGAATATTGATTGCCTCATGTCTTGGGATCTGCCTGCATCGTGGTGTGAGTCTGAGTGTTGGAATCTTGGACTCTCAGAGGGTCATGTGTAATGCATTGCAGTGTGAGTCTGACCGCTGGAATCTCCGACTTCTCAGAGTGTCATATGTACTGGACGTCTGAATGCATTGCGGTGTGAGTCTGTCTGCTGGAATCTCCGACTGACTCGTAACCAACATTTCCACTTATTATAGCCAATTTGACGTCACGCAATATTTTTAATAATATAAATTATAATATTTACTATCCTCTAGAGGGCAGTATTGCACTTCTTAAATTAATTCCACCATTTCTTTTTAATTCTTATCTCGGGTCAAAAAGGTCAGACTGACTTAACAAAGACCTTCTCTTCTCCCAACTAAACACAGTGTCTGTCATCTGATTTATAGCTCTACTCCCTTTTGAAATTACTTAGAGTCCTATCAGCTAAATTCTTTTCTGGTTAACTCAATAAAAATTACTAAAGAATAGATTCTGTTATTTACCAATTATATACTTTCTACAATATTTATTGGAGTATATATTTCATACTGTAAATATAATAAAATATACCTTGATTAGAAACATATATTTTAAATTACAGAATATTTTAACTCTTATTCCTATACCCAAAAGATAAAATCTCTTTTGTTTTAAACTTAAGACAGACCAATAAATTTACTTATAACACATCTTAGCATTATCTCACAAAACATTCATTCTAGGTTCCTTCATGTCTGGTACTTCTTAAAAAAAATATAAAAGACTTCACCCAGGAATGAACTCTGTAAAAAAAATCTCGTTCATTTCTAAACCTAGAGAATATTTTGAAGAAAAAAAACTGTCTTTAAAAACAAAATGGCTACAAGCATCCATTTTAAATCCTTTCTAATATACCCGACAAGTTGGCAAAAATTTGTGTGAGCATATGAGAGAGCTCCACAGCAATAAACCTCACAGTAATGTGCGCTGTGTATGAGCATTCAGTGTTATTTGGGAGTACTGATTTATGAGTAAGAGTAGTTAAAAAAATCCATTAAACTCGGGGGTTGACACCATAAGTTACCGCACCGGGTGACACCAACCCTAGTGATGCCACTGGAGACACGACACAGTTTTGGTTCACAAATGATGCGTTATCAAAAAAAAATATTCACCAGCAATGTCTTTTCGTGTAAAACATACAATAAATACTGATGAGCTGAAAAAATGCATAAGGTGGAACACTGTCATGTATGTCTGTGCAAACATTCTCAATGTCAATGGTAGAGGATAGAGTGTTAAAACGTAATAGTGTATCGAAACTGCCTAAAGACACGGGGATACTGACGGACCTGCATTATTAATGCATTAACTTAACAGGACCCTATTTCATTAAAGGGTCTCTTGTTTATATGTGTCTTTGATCCCTTATTCACAGGTGGTCTATATTAGCAAAAGTTGCTATACTTGGGAGGAATGAACGTAAAAGCCCGTTTTTCCCCGGGATACTGTAAATGGTTGCTATGTGTCTGATAAAAGCAAAAATCTATAAATAAAGAGACTTTTTACTGCAGAATATTATATTCAACAGTTTATTAGATATTGAATTAAATCGGCAATATTTTTAACATTGAAGCTTATGGGATTCTCCTGAGTAAACCTGTCGAATGAAACCACCGAACACCAGGGCAATTCGACATCTTTTCACTGCTGGTTTTTGTTCTCTGAATAGACGAAGCATTGCTTCTCTATTGGGGATTTCACTGCCTCGAACAGGCAACGAACATGCACCGTATGTGCAGGCAATTCGCTGACATTTAGCGAACTGCCTACTCTCTGGATAGCCGAATGGCAAGGATAGGTAACCAAACACTGAATTTCACTGTTCGGTTACCTTTCGCCATCAATTCGGATCTCTTTGAATAACCCATTATGTGTTAATCACAATGTTTTCCCCTGGTTTTGTGGCATATCAGCGGTTAATGGGTATTCAAGATGCAGCATTGGGTACAGTTTTATATTTTCCATTACGTTACCGGCATTTCAGGGGTTAATGGGCATTAAACATGCTGTGCTGGATACTAGTTTAAATTTTCCCTTAGGGGGTTATTCAGAAAGCAATGAAATTTCACAGAAATGTCGGTGCTCTCTCATTCGGCGCACTTCCGCGAGTTTAATTCACCATCCTTGGGGTGAATTCAGCATTCACCGCATGGTTCCCAAAGTGCGCCGAACGGGATCCGTCGATCATCCGTCGTTTCTGTAGTTACAGCAGCAATATTCTTTGGATATGATGTATTGTTTTAGAATAAGTGAAAATTATATCTTTTATCATCTCCTTAGTATAAGTGAGAGATACGTCAATGCATGAGAGTTAGAATAGTGCATTCCCATGAGGGAAAGTTTAGGTGTGGTCCTAATTTAAGTGAAGTGTAATGTCCTGGAATCAATGCATTGTGTGTCCTGTCCTGGAATGATCTGAATGCTTACAACGAACAGTACATGGCCAGTTATAGTAGATTCCACGTCATTCTCTTATCTATCTCCTAATTTAAATATAATGTTTCTCTATGGGAATTCTCCATTTTATTCTTTAAAATGTAATATTTACTACACCTCAAGATGGCAGTGTTGCTTGTCACATAAAATTAGTAATATTTTAATTCTACTATATTTGAATTATATGACAGAGGTAAAAAATCAATCTCCATATCTTGTTTTGAACAAAGATCTCACGGACATTTGTCTGTGGCTGTCAAATTGTTATTTAAAATCTTCATTTCTATCCATTTCAAAGAATTTAAAGTACTTCTTTATCAGCTAGATTCCTTTGCAATTAGATCAGCAACTTACTGTTACGTTTTCCCTGGTTTTGGCTGTGCCCCATGGTGGTGAAGGGTCTTCATGTCTGTTTTTCCCCTGTGGTGTGTTTGGCCATGCTGTTTGAGGCTGTTCTGGGGTTCTTTTGATGTGATCTCCTGGACTGGGGTCACATGGCCCAATCATACAGACCCACTCCCTATAAATATCCCAGCAGCACAGAGCATCATTGACGGTTTGTGGAGTTTGATGGTGGTTGTGTCCTGTTAGTTCCCTGTGCTGCTGCAAAGCATTCTTGTTCTAGTGCATTCTGGTTTTGACCTCGGATGTGTTTCCTGACGATCCTTTTCTGCTGACTCCTGGTACTCTGTATGCTGATCTGTTGCCAACCTTGCCTGAACAACCATTCTTATATGTTTCATGTGTTTTTTTTGTCCTAGTTTAGTATAGTCTCCGAGGCCATTAAAAGGACCTCCTCAGTGCAGGTTGTTTTGTCTGTCTTGTTTATCCCTTGCCCTTCTTATTTATATTTATCTGTTAATTCTTTGTGAGAGTTTTTCTTAGAAGTATTCCCAGCATAGGGATTCCTTTAGTTTTCTCCTGGTCCTCCTCTTCCATGTGTCACTGTCTTTTTCCTGTATCATCCTGAAATGGTGTTCAGTTCAGGTCCTGTTTTGCCAAGTCTGTCAGTTTGTTGACTGCCCTGCAGCCTGCATAATTAATCTACTGTCATTCATTGTTTGTGTTTCTGAGCGTGTCCTGGGTTATCTGTCGGTCTTGAAACCTTTGGAGCTTAGTGGTAATTCAGTCCTACTTTTGTGCTCCTTGCATTTGGAGAAACAAGTCTGGTTTATTGATCTGTCCAGTGCCCAGTCAGTAGCTCACCTGCCTTATGGGCTACACTCCATGTTCCAAGCCACCACGATGGCCCAAGAGGGGGCCAACAGTTACATTTACATTTAAAACAGCTTTTTTCTATTCTTCAGTAAATACACTGTTATAATATACTTCAAAATATTTCTTAATATAATTTTCTGTGCTATTAATAAGATATATTGATTATACGAATATATTTTCGTGAATATACTTGCATAGATATTTTATTTTATATTTCTATACCAGGAAAGAAAATATCTTTAATACAAGGAAAACAAACCTATAAATTGTCTGTCGTGTCTGACACTAGGCTCAGCCATACAAAGACATTTTATCTCTAGCGATTATAAAAACACACATAACTCTTATGGTTCACCTAGCAATGAACTCTTAAAGATTTTATTTGGAGTTCATTTCTAAAACTAGGATAAAAATTGAGAAAGGAAAGATTTGTTTCATATAAGAATATAGATATATGATTAGACAAGATGGCTACAAACATTTGAATGCAGCTGAAAGCCGCTGAACGCAGCCGATGATCCTCTGAACAGCACGCCGACTGCAGCCGCAAACTGCTGAACGAAGCCAATGATTCACCAAACAGACCACCAAACACAACCGCAAATAGCCTACGACCCGCGAACGCCGATGATCAGCCGCCTAAGTCCTACACCGTTCACCTGAGTTGGATGTACATACCCTCAAATTAAAGCTGACAGTCTGCAGTTACAGCACATTGTGTTTGTTTCATTCCAACTCCATTGTGGTGGTGTATAGAGCCAAAGATTTTAGAATTGTGTCGATGTCCCAATATTTCTGGACCTGACTGTATACTTTAATTAACATAGTTATATAGTAATCGACAGGTTTTTATTATTATTATTATTCTTTATTTATAAAGCGCCAGCATATTCCGCAGCGCTGTACAATAAGCACAGTGTAGACAGGGTTACAATACATTGAACAACATTTGACAAACAGTACAGGAGGAGATGAGGGCCCTATTCCTGTAGGAACTCACAATCTGGGAGGGTTGGGGTTGCAAACAGGAGGAGAGGACTGTAAGGTGAGAGTGATTGATGGTTGCGTCAGTGAGTTGGGTGGTAGGCTTCCCTAAATAGGAACGTTTTAAGGGAGCGCTTGATGGAAGAGAAGTTAGGGGAAAGTCTGACAGTACGAGGGAGAGCGTTCCAGAGAGTGGGGGCTGCGCGTGAGAAATCCTGCAGTCTATCATGGGAAGAGGTAATGCGGGGAGAAGCTAGTCGCAGGTCACTGTTTGACCTTAGGGAGCGGGCTGGGGTGTATTTGGTGATTAGTGAGGACAGGTAGTGGAGAGCTGAGTTAGTGAGGGTTTTGTAGGTAAGGATAAGGATTTAGAACTTAATTCTGCAGTGGATGGGGAGCCAGTGAAGGGACTCGCAGAGGGGAGCGGCAGAGACAGAGCGGCGGGTGAGGTGAATTAGCCTGGCGGAGGCGTTCAGGATGGATTGTAGGGGGGAGAGGCGGGACAGAGGGAGGCCAGATAAGAGATTATTGCAATAGTCGAGTCGGGAGATTACCAGGGCGTGTATGAGTTGTTTTGTGGTGACAGCGGTAAGAAATGGCCGAATTCTGGAAATATTACGCAGTTGGTATCGGCAGGAGGAGGAAAGAGACTTGATGTGGGGGATGAAGGAAAGAGCAGAGTCAAGTGTAACTCCAAGACAGCGAACTTGGTTTGATGGGGAGATGGTGATACCCTCCACCGTGATAGAGAAGTCAGGAGGTGGGGAGGCATTGGAGGGAGGAATAAGTAGGAATTCAGTCTTTGACATGTTGATCTTTAGGTGGTGGGAGGCCATCCAGGAGGAGATGCCAGATAAACAGTCACTGACTTTTGAAATGACAGGGGGAGAGAGATCAGGGGTAGAGAGGTAGATCTGAGTGTCATCAGCGTAGAGGTGGTAATTGAAGCCAAAGCTATTAATGATTTTGCCCAGGGAGGAGGTGTAGATGGAAAAGAGCAGAGGACCAAGGACAGAGCCTTGAGGTACACCAACAGATAGAGGCAATGAGGAGGAGGAGTTACCAGCAAAGGACACACAGAAGGACCTGTTGGATAAATAGGAGTCGACCCAACGAGTGCAGTGTCACCGAGACCCAGAGAGTTGAGGGTCTGTAGAAGGAGGGGGTGGTCAACAGTGTCAAAAGCAGCCGAGAGGTCGAGCAGGATGAGAATAGAATAGTGGCCGTGTTTTTTAGCAGTTAGGAGGTCGTTGGTGACTTTGGTGAGGGCAGTTTCAGTTGAGTGTAGGGGACAGAAGCCAGATTGCAGGGGGTCAAGTAGGGAATTGGAGGACAGGAAGAGGGAGAGGTGGTTGAAGACTAGTTTTTCTAAGAACAAAAAACAGTGGTAAGCGCCCAGATTCGTGACACCGCCCAATACCCAGCACAACCAGATGATCAGTGGTTTCCCCCAAACCAAGATAAGACACTGAAATGAAATATGTATCTGGTCGGCGCGAAAGTGAACGCAGCGGGATGTTGGGCAGTCTTAATGATGACGTCCTCAATGGAGAGGTTTGTGGAGGGAACAAAAACAGAGAACAGAGATACTCTATTGGTGCAGATTGTTTTACACGAAGTGTATAGAGTATATACTAATGTAGTGTGCACTCACAAAGGGGGAGCCTCGACACCGGCTCTAAGCGGATAAAAGCCTGTGGATTATTTTTTCTTCAAGATTTTCACAGGAAATCCACTCCTTAGTATCAGAGGTTCTTCACAAGGTTTTCAATAGACAGATATAAAACCAAAAAACAGAAGAAATCTCTGTGTGTATCTGGTGTGTAGTAAATCACATTAAGGAATTGAAATGGCAACTCACATTCGTTGGAGCCTATTCAAGCTCAAGACAGACGCCCATGGATTTTTTGGTATGGTGAAAAATCCAAGAAAAAAAACAGATGGGATGCTGGAACTCGTTCTGTCCGCAGGACCCTGTTCGCAGGAAAACACTGTTCGTTCTGTCCGCAGGAAAACACGGCAAAGCAGAGTCATTAAGACTGCCCAACATCCCGCTGCGTTCACTTTCGCGCCGACCAGATACGTATTTCATTTTAGTTTTTCTAAGAGCTTTGATGTGAAGGGAAGCAGGGATAAAGGGCGGTAGTTGGATGGAGAGTTGGGATCTAGGGAAAGTTTCTTTAGTAAAGGGGTAACTAGCGTGTGTTTGAAGGTGGATGGAAAGGAGCCAGTGGAGAGAGATAGGTTGAAGATGTGTGTGAGAGCAGGGGTGAGGGAGGAGGAGAGGGGAGGAATTAGATGTGAGGGAATGGGGTAGAGCGGGCACGTGGTGAGATGTGAGGAGGACAATAAGGAATTGACTTCCTCCTCAGTGGCTGGGAGGAAGCGGCAGAGGGTGGCAGAGGGGACCTCTGGGAGTGGAGGTGGCAGATAACTATCTTGTGTTGGGATGTTGCTTCTGATAGTTAGAGTTTTACTGAGGAAGTAGTCTGCAAGGTCTAGAGCAGTGGTCCCCAACCCAGGCCCTCAGGGCCCACTAACAGGCCAGATTTTGCAGATCACCTTGGGGAAATGCAGACTGAATCCTGCAATCACTGAGCAGCAAATCATAACACCTGTGCTGTGCTTCAGATATCTGGCAAACCTGGCCTGTTAGTGGGCCCTGAGGGCCTGGGTTGGGGACCACTGGTCTAGAGCGCTGAAGGCAGCTGAGGGGGGAGGTGCAGGTGGGTAGAGGAGGGTGTTGAAGGTGGACCAGAGCCGTTTAGGGTTGGAGGACAGCGTAGAAATAAGAGATGAGAAGAAGGATTGTTTGGCCAAGTGGAGGGCAGAGGTGTATGACCGGAGAATAAACTTGAAGTGAACAAAATCAGCTTCAGAGCGGGATTTCCTCCAGGCACGCTCTGCAGTGCGGGAGCATCTTTGCAGGTAGCAAGTCTGGAGGGTGTGCCAGGGCTGAAGCTGGCGGCGTGGGGCCTTACAGAGTCGAAGAGGAGCAAGAGTGTCTAGAGCAGAGATAAGAGTAGTGTTGTAGTGATTAGTGGCAGCATCAGGGCAGGTAAAGGATGAGGTATGAGGGAGGTGGTGAAGTAGGTTGGATAATTGATGGGGGTCCACAGCATGTAGATTTCTGCGAGTGTGTGTGCGGGGTGGGGGAGCAGGGTGTTTAGGAAGTCCAGATAGGTTGAAAGAGAGAAGGTGGTGGTCAGAGATGGGGAAAGGGCGACAATTGAACTCAGAAATGGAGCAGAGGTTGGAAAAGACAAGGTCAATAGCGTGACCATCGCGGTGGGTAGGGAGGAGGGAGGATTGTGTGAGTCCAAGGGAGGACGTGAGTGAAAGAAGTTTGGAGGCAGCAGGGGCGGAAGGATCGTCAATGGGAATGTTGAAGTCCCCGAGAATTAGGCATGGAAGATTAGAAGACAGGAAGTGAGAAAGCCAGGTAGCAAAGTGGTCAAAGAACTGGGAGGTTGGTCCCGGTGGGCGGTAGATGACTGCCACCCTGAGAGCCAGAGGAGAGAACAGGCGGATGCAGTGTGTCTCGAAGGAGGAGAAGGAGAGGGATGGGGGTGGAGGGAGATGCTGGTAGGTGCAGGTGGGAGAGAGCAGGATTCCGACCCCTCCACCATTTCTCTCACCCGGTCTGGGGGTATGGCTGAAGTGTAGACCGCCATGTGAGAGAGCAGCAACGGAGGCCGTGTCAGAGGGAGTTAGCCAGGTTTCAGTTAAAGCTAGGAGGTTGAAGGAGTTTGAAAGGAAGAGGTCATGGACGGCTGTGAGTTTGTTGCACACAGAGTGAGCGTTCCAGAGGGCGCAGGAGACAGAGGACAGGCGCTGAGGGATTATGGGAATGATCCTAATGCAGCCCTATAATGGTATCAAATTTCTGCTCTATCCCTAAGCAGTAAAGTCCATGATTTTCAGGAGACTTAAATAAGGTCCCAATAACAGATTATAT
>RXON01005005.1:0-33565 GCA_009667805.1 Leptobrachium leishanense
GTTTGAACTTTTTTTCAATATTTAAAGCATCTGGAGGGCATTGATCTAGAAGCGACCTCAGGGTTTGTAGACATTGATCATCCTGCTGAGATAATCCATGACTTTTTGCATCTTTTTCTTGTCCTCCAAAAAAGACACATGTCTATTGAAATTACGTAATACCCCTAGAGTAAAGCAGCGGCATGTCTTCTCCAACCAACTCCAATGTAGAGCCTGAAGTTATAAATGTTCAATTCTGTCTGATTCTAAACCATGTGTGCTGTACACATATCGATTAATCGACAGCCAATTAGTTGTCAACTATTTTCATTATCGATTATTCCCATTATCGATTAGTTGTCGATTAATCAATTAGTTGTTTCAGCCCTGCTTTCCAAATCTGCTATTTGGTCTAGATTGTTCTCTTCTGCCGATTCTCCTGAGTTTCACCTTTATTGAATAGACTTGATGGTGAATAAACAGTGCAATCAACATGAATGTGTTGTTGTTTTTTGTATTCTGGCTTGCTAATTCTGTCTTTGTTATCAAGTACAGTATTTTTTTCAACCTGAGGCAACAGACCTGTGATGTCATACCTTCCATAGTGTACAGGTTGTATTTTGAAATTCCTCCCTAATCCCATTACAGAGCCCCCAGTGTCACACTATGAGGAGGAAGCAAAGTAGGGTTGCTAGGTCTGTAATGTATTCCTGGACACACAAGTTAGCCAGGCTAGGGTTGCCGAATCGTCCATTATTTTCCTGGACACATATAATTTAATCATGCAAAAGATGCCACCCACAGCATGTAGAATCCATATAAAAAAAGAATCCAAAGTGACCTACCTGAATTTCCTTCCTGTTTTACATGAATTATACATGGGACAGGGCAGCACATTTCCCTGTGCGCCCTCTGCATGAAATAGTAATGTGTGAACAATAGTCTTACATTATAAAAAGGAAATTTTTATTTTACTTTTTAAAGAAAACCTGGTCATGTTTGGTATCATTGGAAAGGTCATTGTTACGTCCTCAGCCCCCGCAGCACTGCCTGGGGGGGTCTGGGTATTATTCAGTGTTGCTGGCTGGCAGGGTGCCAGCATTTACTAATGGCCGATCGGCGTCTGAGGGGTCGGAGTCTGGCGTGGTCACGAGGATCCGCCTGGTTTAAAGCAGGGCACTAGTTGTTGCTCGTCGCCCTGACGTGGAGTTTAGTTCCTGCTTCGCCTGCTGACTGATATTGCGCTTTTGATTACCCAGTTGCCAACCTGATTTTGTACGAGGATCCTGCTTACGTCTTTGACCCGGCTATTCCTATTCGACGATTCTCTTGATTATTCCCCATTGGTGTTTTGTCTGAGCGGTTTTATGCTTTACCGCATGTGTGCTGTTTGGAGGTCTGCCCGCCTCCTTGCCCAACTCACCTCTCGCTCATGGTCTTTAGTAACTAACTGTCACAGTCCACCCGGGGTACCTATATTGCACAGCCTGGTCCTAACAGCCTTTGTCCTGCAATGTTTTTGTATTGGGTTCCAATCCGGGGTTTACCTCAGCCCAGCACCATGTCCAGGCTCCTGGAGATCCAGCCTGGGTTTTCCTGTCTAGCCCTGGAATTACAGCTGAGGCCCATCTGCTATCAAGCCTCCTTAAATAGCAGAGTGACCCAACTAGCAGTGGTTTTGCATTATTGTTCTCCCTGACTGAGGTCATCTGGATGTGTGCGCAAACCTGGCCTAGCCTAGCCTAGCCTAGCCTAGCCTAGCCTAGCCTAGCCTAGCCTAGCCTAACCTGTGTATCCAGCATCCATCCATCTGTCCTGTTGTTCCTGGATACATCTGTCTGTGCAAGGGACTCTCAGCGATCTCCACCTGTGGATTACAGTTAATCTCTGTCTCTGACCAAGGTACCACTGTCCGCTGTCCAGACTTCTCCTTGGTGGGCCCTGTCTGCAGTCTGGGACTGCATTACCCACAAACCTCAGACTCTCCAGTCAAGAACTCTCCCTGGACTTTATATTTCTTTATTCATTCAAGTGCCTGCTGCCAAGGCCTATTTAAGTTTCATTAAACTTCTTCATTGTGTGATTCCGGTCTGGCCTCCCCTCTGTGTCGCCACCTGCTGGGCTCTCACCTGACCCGCACACGCCACGTGACACTAACCAATCTGGTCTGAGTCCTAATCGCAAGGCATCCGATTGTGTGTATATCTGCCCATTCGTGAGATCATATAATGGTGACAGCGGTCTGCTATCTGCACTGGTTACAGTTTAAACACCAAGTTTACCGATTTTGTGACTGCCCTGCAGCCTGCACAGTTCATCTACCGCGACAAACTCTTGCTTAAAAACAAATTTAAAATTGACGATGCTTATCTGATACCTAGCCATGTTCATGTCTCCAGGATATGTTTATTCGTGACTAGAGTTTATGTGTTTATTTATTTCTAAAGGATTTTACCAGGAAGGATACATTGAGATTTCTCTCGTTTTCAAGTATGTCCTGGGTTTGCACTAAGCTGTCTTTTGGTCTCAAAACCAATTGAGCTTAGGTGCTACTCAGGATTTTTTATTAATTCCCTGGCTTGGGAGACCAGGTCTTACAATACTCTTTGCTTTGAAACCGTGTATCAGAAAAATCTGTCCATTACGATCCTTACTACGCTTCTCCAGTGTGAGCGCCATAGCGCCCGTTACAGTCATGCTCTGGCCCGTTATCATTTACGGTTCTGGAAATACGAAGGTCCAAAGACCCCTGTATCTCCTCTATTGGGATTTTCCTGCCCAGCTGGGAGAGTTCCCTTTCTGACGTAAATGCAGCCATGCGCAATGATGTCAGTGGGGTGTCCCAAGGCATGGTATGACTTTAAGGAAGACAGACCACTGCTGTATTTCCCCCAGACCCTCAGAGGTCTCCCCCAAACCTGCGGGGAACCATGATAGGTGGGGGTGTCCTCCACGTGCTCTGCATGCTGTGGGGAATTCCCATGACATCCCCCACACGCTTTCCGCTGCCAAGAGGTTAAATGTACCCAACTCAAACACTGAAAATCAGGGTATTTTGTCCAGAATTTTGGTGCAGTTTGGCATTCTTCGAACAGAAGACACAATAGTCTTCTACGGGGCAATTTCAGTGCAGCCAATCGCCGCTGAATTGTGGGAAACTGCACTGAATTGCACTTTGTTTTGCTATCAATTCTCCAGTATTTGGCGAATTGATGCCTTAGTGAACAGACGAGTTGTCCCGAAAACACACTGAATGGTGAAATTCACTGTCCGGTACAATTCGGGGGCCAATTCGGAGGTTAGTGAATAACATCTTATGTTTAGTTTTTTCACAGTGTGTTTAACCCTTTCATGCCGGGCAGATGGTGCCTGGTACAGAGAATCTTTAACTCTGGCCGGGGCCTACTAGTACGCCTCACTAGCCGGCTGCTGTGACAGGCCCCTCCTTCGGCCCGCTCACGCAGTGGTCATGTGTGAGTGAGTGGTGCATGTCAGCTAGTGGGAGGGGCCAGAGAAGGCCCAATGAAGTCAGTGTGGTATACTATCTCCCCCCTCCCGCAGCTTCAAGGCCCACCAGCCACAGGGAATGCATAGTATACCCTGTGGCGGGACAGGATTAATGTAATGGGGATCCCAGGCAGATGCCAGGGAAGGCCCTTCATAGCGTACATTTTTAAGCCCTTGAGGCAGGTTTGTGGTTTGTTGCATAATGCAGGATCCGGCACACACTACACTTAAACAGAAACAGAGCAGGAGGTCACAGTGCAGGTGACAGGCACAAGGGGAGCCTGCACTGGGTGCAATTTCTAAATCTAAATACAGGTTCAGGACAAGGGTAGACAGAATGAGAACACACACAGTAATTCTCAACAGGACAAAATGAGACTTGAATGTATTCAGCAGCCTGCAGGGCAGAACTCGTTGGTACTTGAAAATACAACAAACAGGACTGCTGATCCTAGCACTCCCAACCAGGGAGGTCAGACAAAATGAAAACAGTAGATACTGCTCAGTAGCAATTGATTTCGTGACCAAAAGGTCTACTGAGCAAAAGCACATTAACTATGCACATACAGAAGAGAGGTCCAGAAATACAAGCCAGGTCATACACGATAAATCCAGACAGATAACTTTAGGGGACAGCCATAAGAAAATGCCAAGAGCTAGAGAGTCATACACAGAAAGATCAGAAATACAAATTAGCAAAACAGGGAGCAGGAACTTAATAGGTATTAACCTATCCAGACCCAAGGAGCAATAGTACTGCTGGCCCTATATATAGGGCTGAGCAGGTCATGTGACCACAGACTATCAGCCCAATAGAGATAGTTTGCACTCCCCGAAAACCAGAAAACAGGAAACCCTGCATCCACCTGCAGGGGGCAGGGCTGAAATGTGACAGTTAATGAAGGATCCACCTACAAGATTTGCCTTGTCATTGGTTGTGGGGCTTATACTACTAATGGCCATTATAAAAGAACCAAAAATCTCCTTTTATTGTGTAGGTTAGAGGATTCTGAGCGTGTATGCGAGAATATCTTTGTTGTTTTGGAAAAGGTGTTTACATTGAGAAATGATTTTAGCAAACGTGCAAGTGTTTGTTCAAAATAGCCAAACTGGGAAACAGTCAACATTTTCAATCCCATTGATTTGATTTAGGCGGGGGTCAGACAAGCGTATATCAGAGCGGAAGGAGCGTCCATGAAAGTGGAAGTTCCTTCCACTCTGACACCCGTCTGGCTGCCTCGCTAAGTGCGGTTAGTGCGCTTAGCGCTGCAAGACTCGATCCTCCTATGAAGGATCACGCTTTGCAGCCCTGTCGTACTCACGTCGTAGCACTTCGACGGGGAGACTTTCAGAACGTCCGCAGCACGCTTGCTGTAGGCACGCGATTTGCACACACGCTACAGCATGTGGCCAGCCCTGCCCTGTGGTGACACCCCAAAATGTGAATTGGCATTTTATATGTTTTAAAGCTCAATAGAGTCATTACCAAGGTTTGTGCCTCTGTTCTGTGTTTTCTTTGAGGCATGAAAAGCACAGCGGACTTGTATTACATCAAGGAAATATAAAGAATTTGCCCAACCAGAAGGAAGCGCACTGTCCACTGCTACTACCAACTAGAAAGCGTCACAACGCTGTGGCAGACGCCAGGAGGCAAGTCAGTATTGGCGCATATAGTGTGCTCGTCTGACCCCGGACTTACACATCACTTTTTATTTTTTACAAACCCTCTTCAGTGAGTAATCCTGAATCTATTTTATGTTAGTGATACGGTATCACAATATGCGTTTGAGTATTACCATTACTCCGTGACAAAGGTCTTCTGGCTGAAACGTTGGGGCTTTATTGCTCAGGACTGCTTCTCCAATCTACTGGAAAATGAATGATAAAGTAATAGTATATCCATGTGTATATAGTTATGAATTGTGAGATCCCATGGATCTGGTTGTATGTATGACTTACTGTCTTGATTTTATTATGTGTGTTATTATGGACCCTTAACTAATGTTATTTTGTATCTTTGATAACAATAGGGGTTATTCAGTAAGGGGTGAAACTGGCAGTTTGTCTATTCACTAAACTGTCATTTTGCCAAATACTGGTGAATTGACAGCAAATTATGATGCAGTTCACCGCAAATGGTTGCAATTTGGCACTCTTTGGCAGCAACGAAATTGTCCCATAGAGAAGTAATGGCTATTCAGAGAAAGCCGAACTTCACCGAAATGTCAGTGAACTGCCCTGTTTTCCAGTGGTTCAGTTCGACAGGTTTAAACAGGCGAATCCCATAGGATTCAATGTAAAAAATATTATGTTTGAAAATCTTTTTTATTCAACCGTTTATTCTTTTCATTGTCAGCAAACCGTCTTTTAATTAATTATTTTTTTGGAACATTTTTTTTAATTTTTTTTGGATGAAAGTTTTGATTCCTGTTTTTTTTTAAGGCATTTTTTTCCATTCTGTAAAATACCTTTTTAGGGATAAATTACAATCTTCACACAAACGTTTGCGCTGGCGCAAATAACCATTAACGCGTGGGGTAATAGCGCAACAACCCTGCGCAATCGTCTACCGCGGGTGAACCTGCGCGAACCCTGCGTGAGCTTACTGTACTTTGTGCGTCCTATACTTAACATTGTGAGCGCAAATGCGAATGTGCGCTGGTATAATCTATTTTGCGGCAATTACTGCATGGCCTTTGCGCACATAATTTTAGCATCTGCATAAAGCTGGTGCTAATGGCAAATCTGAACAACCTGGCTAACCCCAAATATCCAAGACCATAAAAAGTAACGCACCAAAGCACAGTGCCCCATTCAAATCATACCAAACCAATACAGTTGATGAAGTTGTGTGTGCATGTATTATTGCTGCAGCATGTATGCTCTGATTGACAGCGACAGATGCAATTTGTTAACGTGAGACAAGTGTCTTAATTCTGTTCTTAATTCTGATTGGCTGAATATCGAAAAAAGACTGTGCGCGCGAAGATTTTTGCGCGAGACGGTACTGCGCCTGCATTTGGGCGTGTCCTGTTTGCGCGTGCAATTGATCGGAGGAAGAAAAGAGCCGCAAGGATTGTAATTCCAGCGGTGATTTGCACGCGCAAAACTTTAACGCTTGGCGCAAAGATTTTCACTTTGCGCTAGGCTTTTTGCGTGAAGAATATAATATAGCCCTTATTATTTAGACACATTTTAATGCATTTTTTGTTGCTTTAAACACTTATTAGGAGAAAAGGAGAGTCCCGTTTTTTTTTCAGTTCAGCGGCATTCGGCTATACCTTGTTCTGCGCATTTTGGGGACACTGTGGTGCATAGTGAAATGGAATCACTGAAGCGCACTGAAGTATAAAGCACCGAAATTTCACTGAAATTCCAGTGCTTTCTGATTGACCCCTTACGGGAATAGGGTCCTCGTTTCCTCCTGTACTGGTTTATCAAATGTTGTTCAGTCTCAATGTATTGTAACCCTTTCCTATATCGTGCCCATTGTTCAGCGCTGCAGAATTTGCTGGCGCTTTATAAATAAAGTATAATAATAATTATGGTGTCTGCGGTTTATTTAGTTAGTATTCTGTTGATATTATTTTGTAATAAGAGGGCACAAAAAAAATCACTGACAGTCTATGGGATACTTATTTTAAGTATAATGTACATACCTGTATCCTATTATTATTTTACTATTTACTGTCGGACGAAGCAGAAAGAGTTCTTGAAATTACTCCTGCTCTGATACAATAGTAATCCTGCAGTTGCTAATGCTTGTAGTATACTATGTAACCACTAGATGGCAGTGCGTTTTTGCAATGTTTAAATTCAGAACCTGACATAGAAACATAGAAAGATGTCGGCAGATAAGAACCTTTCGGCCCATCTAGTCTGCCCAATTACATGGATACTTTACTTGGATTTATCTTTTGTTTAGGATAGCCTTATGCCGCTGTCGCCACAAAACAACTCATACACGCCCTGGTAATCTCCCGACTCGACTATTGCAATAATCTCTTATCTGGCCTCCCTCTGTCCCACCTCTCCCCCCTACAATCCATCCTGAACGCCTCCGCCAGGCTAATTCACCTCACCCGCCGCTCTGTCTCTGCCGCTCCCCTCTGCGAGTCCCTTCACTGGCTCCCCATCCACTGCAGAATTAAGTTCAAAATCCTTATCCCTACCTACAAAAGCCTCACTAACTCAGCTCCCCACTACCTGTCCTCACTAATCACCAAATACACCCCAGCCCGCTCCCTAAGGTCAAACAGTGACCTGCGCCTAGCTTCTCCCCGCATCACCTCTTCCCATGATAGACTGCAGGATTTCTCACGCGCAGCCCCCACTCTCTGGAACGCTCTCCCTCGTACTGTCAGACTTTCCCCTAACTTCTCTTCCTTCAAACGCTCCCTTAAAAAATTCCTATTTAGGGAAGCCTACCACCCAACTCACTGACGCAACCATCAATCACTCTCACCTTACAGTCCTCTCCTCTGTTTCAACCCCAACCCTCCCAGATTGTGAGTTCCTACGGGAATAGGGCCCTCATCTCCTCCTGTACTGTTGTCAATGTTGTTCAATGTATTGTAACCCTGTCTATACTGTGCTTATGTACAGCGCTGCGGAATATGCTGGCGCTTTATAAATAAAGAATAATAATAATAATAATGCCTATCCCATGCTTGCTTAAATTCAATTACTGTTTTGGCCTCTACCACTTCAACTTGAAGACTGTTCCATGTATCCACCACCCTCTCAGTAAAATAATGCTTCCTGATGTTACTTTTAAACCTTTGCCCCTCTAATCTAAGACTATGTCCTCTTGTTTTGCTACTTTGTTTCCTTTTAAATATACTCCCTTCCTCTACCTTGTGGATTCCCTTTACGTATTTAAATGTTTCTATCATATCTCCTCTGTCTCGTCTTTTTTCCAAGCTGTACATGTTAAGATCATTAAGCCTTTCCTGGTAACTTTTCTCCTTCAAGCCGTACACCATTTTAGTAGCCCTTCTCTGAACTCTCTCTAAGATGTCTATATCCTTCTGGAGATACGGTCTCCAGTACTGCACACAGTACTCCAAGTGAGGTCTCACCAGTGCTCTGTACAGTGGCATGAGCACTTCCCTTTTCCTACTGCTAATACCTCTCCCTACACAACCAAGCATTCTGCCAGCATTTCCTGCTGCTCTATTACATTGACTACTTACCTTTAGATCCTCTGAAATAATAACCCCTAAATCCTTTTCCTCAGATGTTGAGGTTAGGACTGTATCAAATATTCTATATTCAGCCCTTGGGTTTTTACGTCCCAGGTGCATTATCTTGCACTTATCCACATTAAAACTCAATTGCCACAGCTCCGACCATTTTTTTAGTTTACCTAAATCATTTGTCATTTGGCTGATCCCTCCAGTCATTTTTTTTAGTTTTTTGCTGTTTTCTCACTATTGACACAGCTGCTGCTGTGGCCAGATCTGCCTGTCCCTCATTGGCCTTGTCAGCCACCAGTGAGCTTGCAGCAGACGTGGACAGCCCACTTCCTAAAACTTCATTCGCGAAGTCAAGCCAGAGATTGACATTTTATGCTACTCTCATACACTCCTGAGAACGCGGCGCAATTCAGCAAAACGCATAGCCGTAGAGTGAGTTTTTCCTCAATAAATGTAAGAGTGAGCTTTTGCCTCCAGTAATGTAACTCTGTGATTCCATAGTCTCATGCAGTTATCGAGCATTCACGGCTCAATCCGGGATTCCCTGAATATGTATGTTTTAACAAACTTTGTGGTTAGACAGTAATGATCATTTCTAACTTTCCTATACCCGTGAACCCTTGAAGCCTCGCTTTCTCACCTAATAGTTAGCTTGCTATGACCCTTGAAGGATAAACAGAAATTCACTAATGAGTTACCTTCTTGCTTAGCATCTCTTCTTAGATACGAAAAAAAAAGTTGCCGGTATTCTTTTGGTTTTAAACTATGTAATAACAGTTAGAATTTATCAAAAACATTCTAAACCATTGAGTTCACTTTTCCTTGAAATTCAGGACCTTTAATATGATCCTAAACACCGCAAAGCACCATATTCTAGAAATGTGCATGCGTTTTCTTTTGCGTATTGCAAACCATCCACTCCGAGTCATTGATGAATAAACCAAAATACGATTCAAACGGAAACAATTTTCATTTGTGCAATATGTTTCTGCCAGAGGCGTAACTAGAAACCTCAGGGCCCAAGTGCAGGAACCATGACACCCCCCACCCTAGGCGAAAACATATTTTGTCCCCCCTCCCGTCAACATGCATTGGTCCCCTCCAGGTCCACAATTTTGACTCCAGACAATCAGTGTCCCGTTTTTTTTCCATGTACACTATAACCTCTTCAGTCCATCCCATTTTTAATGTATTGTGCACTATGTGTATCTCAGAGAGCTCCACAGCAATAAACCTTATAGTAATATGCGGTGTGTATGCGCGTATCACAGAGCTCCACAGCAATAAAACTCACGGTAATGTGCAGTGTGTATGAATGTATGAAAGAGCTTCACAGCCCTAAAACTCACGGTAATGTGCAGTGTGTATGAACGTATGAAAGAGCTTCACAGCAATAAAACTCAGTAAAGTACAGTGTGTATGAGCAGAACACAGAACTCCACAGCAATAAATCTCACAGTAATGTGCAGTGTGTATGAGCGTATCACAGAGCTCCAAAGTAAACCACAAATAAGTATAAAATATATTAAGAAAATAATTATATATATATAATATAGGCAAGCCCCCAGGCCCAGGCAGGCAACTGTGGGCCCCCCCGGACTCAAGGGCCCTCTGGCCTACTGGTAATTACGCTTCTGGTTTCGGCTTGTGTCCGTGCTACTGTTAGGGCAACTTTTGGGTGCATTACATTGAATTGGAATGAAGCAGAGGCAACCAGGTGAGAGATTAAATCAGCTCAGATAAGACTTCCTTAGATAATAACTTTTCTCTTCCTCTAACATTATATTTACCCCTTGAAGGAGAGGGTAATGGTCACTGTGACCCTCAACCTCATGAAAAAAATGATAATTCTCCTGTACCCCTTCACGTCCCCTTTGACCCCAAACTATCTTCCGTAATGGATCCTAAGGGTAGGCTCTTGATATAAACAGGAAGACATCCCGGAAGGGATCCACCTGATGAAGTTGAGGCATTCCCTTCTCTGTAGAATGGGAATGTTCCCATCTACAAACACATCACACGACATAACTAACAAGCAGAAAGTAGCTTTCTTACCCCAGCAATAAGACGACCAACAGAAACATCATGCCACATCCAAGGGAGAGGGTGATCACCACTTTCCTAGATATTTTTGCTCCCGTTGTCACAAGTTCTTTTGGAACCTTCTCTAGGGTTATATTGGAGTATACTGTCAGGTCAAACAAATCCACCATCTGTTTTTCAGATTTATACCTCTCCTTGGTGACTGAAATAAATAACAAGACAAATAAAAGATTATTTTACATTTCTTTAAAATACAAATAATTTTATACCTTAAGAAATCCCCAAAACTGAAGAGCTTAGAAACGACAGAAATGACTGTTTAGCGCATTTATTCCTTCGACCTGCGCTATCAAGCAGACGCTGAGATTGTTAGTTTTTTTTATGTGTTTGTAAGTTCTTTTATGATTTGTGATGTTTTTATGGTTAAAATAGATTCGGTGTGTGGTAAATGTTATTCTTATGAAGAGTTTTGGGGGAATCTGATCAATTTTTGCCTAAAGATGTCAAGTGGCAGAAGCTTTTGTATGGTGTTACTCCCCCAGGAAATAAGTGCTGGAAACAGCTAAAATCTAACATCAAGGACAGAGATAACCCCCAAATCTTACCATTCAGGAAATAAAATCCTTCGCCTATGATGTCCTCATCGTCGTCTTTAATGACACAGGCATATGTTCCTGTATGGTGGACTCGTGACGGATTTATTGCTGCGTACAAGTCGTCACCATGATGTATGGCTTTAAAGGACGAGATGTCTCTGATGCGGATCTGGAGGTAATAAAAAGAGCTTTGTTAGTTATGTTGTGTGATACAGTAAAATTATCTGTTTAAGGACACAATTCAGTACGCATCCCCCACCGCGGCTGTACAGGTGGATTATGTTCAAATGATAAATAGTGTCTACATAGATATTAAGTTTCTAACACATTAATCTGTTCAACACCTGTAAAATGCACAGTATCGTGCAGTGACTATGAGTGTATCACAGGACAAAGCAGCAGAAAACACTTTGTAACCTGTATACACAATCATAAACATTCAAACAAGATTTTTAGCACAAACTTAAGTGATCTATCAAGTGATCTGTCGATTTTATGACGTCACTTCAGAATTCTTATTGTATCTTCATTTCTCGACCGATCCTATTTCCTAAGATAAGCGCTCGTTATACAGAGTATGGAGTAAAAGCTCAGCTTACCTTCGATGCAAATTTCCAGACAACCAATATGTCTTCTGGGATTTTAAAGGGCATCTTGCAATTAATGGTGGCCAGCTCTCCACTCTTAGAGTCGATGTTAACGACTGTGGGTAGAAGAGAAAGTGAAAATATTACACATTCACCTAAAATCCAAGGATGATATAAACAGTCCTGATCGACGGCGTTCATTTTTATGTATCTGATCGGACGTGTGAATATTCCTGATCACTTCAAATAATTTTTAATAAAAATGCATAATTCAAAATTTAAATTTTAATATATGAAATAATAGTAGACAGTTAATGCTCTAAGAGCTGCTCTTTCACAGACACCGTGAATAATTCTTATGTTTCCATATACTGTACATTAAGACTGATTTACTGTAACTTTATAATCTAACATATCACTGATGTTGCAGCTGAGTTGAACTTGGCTCTGATGAGGGCGAGTGCTCTTTACCTAGACACGTAAATCTCTCTATTACTGCGCTAATATCCCCCAACCTCTAACTTTTAAATCGCTACTTCTTTGTGTTTAACATAACCCATAACCTCAGTATTATTAAATCTCATTTTATTTGTACATTAGTAAACGGACAATACGGACATCCTGTCATCCAGCGCCACTTTCATTCTAATACATGTATTATTAGCGCCAGACTAGCTTATATAGAAATAAAGAACATATGTGGGCAATCCACAGGTAAATCGCAGTCCTCCTCTACGCATGTGTTGCATTTGAACATGCACGCCTCCTTCTCAGTGCCGGATTAAGATCTCTATGGGCCTGGAGCTGAACATTTTGGTGGGCTTTTTTGAAATTTAGTGAAATGAAAACATATTTTAGGTTATTTAATAGTGCAGATACTGGTATATCTAACCAGGCAGATACTGTGTGAGGAAATTTACATTCAGATTTCAATCATTTACAGCGTGTAAAATTATTTTTACACATTTTATCATCCAAACCTTTCTGGTTATATATTCTATAGGGCATTCTTGTTAAAAAAAATTGAAATGGGATCCTGTTACTGCATTTTTTTGAGAAAATAAAAAATTTTAACCAAAAAAATGAAATATTTCCCTTGTGTTTTGGAGGAAGGTGTTTTATGAATAATATAACTATGTATAAACACTAATCTTGCTGCCAGCGTGGGAAATGAGAAGGTGAGTAATGGCAGTGGTATTACTCATTTTATACGAGACAAATGGACAATGCCATTGCATTGGAACTAAAAATAAGTAGATAAAGGAAAACCAAAAAAACTTTTTTTCTTTTAAATTTTACATGGTCATGTTTGGTATTCATGCAAAGGCCAGACGCTTACCTGTCCAATGACACCTCCCTTGACCTTGTGAGAGGTAATGATTAGTGACACAGGATTCCAAAGTCCCTCCTAGTGCACTTTGCTGTAGTGCAGCGGTTCAGGTTTTTTGTGTAACAAATTCGTAATAACGGATCGTGCCATCACCTCCACACTTGAGATGGTGAGTTAGTGCAGAATCATTGTTCACTTTATAATTGAAAAGTGGAAAGTATTGCTGTGTTAGAAAGAAAAAAGAAATATTTATTATTTTATTCTTACATAAAACCTGGGTATGTTTGGTATCATTGGAAAGGCCATGCTCTTTCCAGTGATACCTAACATGACCCTGCAGCTGCTATGGTGTTAGAGATAATGAGGTCCAAATGTTCATCAATGCAGACATTGTTATTTTTTTCTCTGGGGCATAGGCCTGGCGCTGCTGCTCCCTCTGCCCCTATGTTAATCCGGCCCTGCTCCTTCTGGAAACCTGAATGGAAAAGACAGTATTGGAGTGAGATCAGATGCATGCGAAACATAAATCCACTGCGGATTCACCAATCCTATTAAACATTCACTGGTGGGATTGATCCATAGAATGCTCAGCAGATACAAAGTGTAGGGGAATGCGACACTATATAAAGGGAACATAGGTGGGAATAAAAATCGACTATTATCTCCATTCCTTGATCCCCTAATCTAGACCTGGTAGAAATTGGATGAATTTCCAGGCACCAGGTGGACTCACATCTAATCATGCCGTGTCTGATGCCAAATAAAGAGTGTCTGAGTGTTTTCATGTCTTGAATCCACTAGACATTCCCATATTTAGTCCAATTCTTCCTTATTCTTACAATCTGAAGTGTGTAATGGGCTTAAAGAAGATAAATATTGGGGGCTTCCTCGTTACTGTGTTCAGTCCTAATTCAATAATGTAAGCTCCCATCACCAGATTGGAGGCTCCCTATTGAAAGGGACTGGCTGAGAATCTCACTGCCTGACAATCCCAATCCTAGGGATCGAATTGGGACATCTCTAATATTATGATATAAAGTGAAAACATTTAGAAACTTGAATCCCAGTGGATGGGTGTACTCACCGCAGGGCGCTTTGCATTTCTTCGGAGGATTTCCTAATTGAAAAAAGGAAACATAATTAAATGGATTGCTGTAATTTCTGGAGATTTTTGTAGCATTGTGACTCATCCTGTCTCTTCCATAGAATATATCTGCAGCTCTTTATTATTATTTATTATGCGTCAACACATTCCGCAGGGCTGTACAAAGGTGCAATGGGTAAAAACAGGATAATTCTACAATACATAAAGGAGGCAGGTCAGTATTCCTGCCAACAGATACAGGTGGATGTGAGGACCCTATTCCTGTGGGAACGTACGATCTAGATGAAATATAAAACATCACCCGACCCAGGATAAATTATAAAAGGCAACCCGAAGGCTTCACCAGCTTCCTTATTAATAAGACACTTACTTGCTACATTATCTTTAACTTCGGCAATAACGGAATCACCTTCCTTCTGCACGGTTGTATCGAAATCTACAGAAGAAAAGTGACATATTACAAGTTAAAGCATCAATAAGATACATTGTTATAAGAGCACAGAATGCATCCTGTATTACAACACGTAAACTACATCATTCCTGTTATTTACTGCTCAAGACACAAACAGCATAAAAAACAATATATTGCTATTATTTGCCATAAGGAATAGGAATTTCTGGACGGCTTCAATAGATTGTGCCAACGCATTTTACTATACTGTCTATTTATTGTATTTTATATATAGTGATTAGCATTGATTGTTAAGCCAGCTATAAATTCCAAAGTAGCTTTATGGAGGAACATGAAATTCCCTATGTCAATATTAATAAAGCAATGACATTGTTTGAATGTAAGCTCTTAGGGAGCAGGTGTGACATTCTGGGTCCCTGGCGCCCCCTCTGATATATGTGAACATTGCCCTTTAAGTTCTGGACTTTTGTTTCATTTTTTGGGATTTCTTGCCTTGGAGTCACACATGGACTCTCTTCAGTTCTAATTGAACTCTTTTTTAAAGGAGGCATCACCCAAGGAAAAGTGCTGTCTCATTTTGATTTGGATCCTCATTCTGCTTCTGATCTCACAGCTCACGCATTCATTTTCATGTCAGTCTTGCTTAGGTGGAGTTTTGTTTCTGGATCTCCTATCTACTTCAGGTTACTTCTGTGTCAGGTTTAGTCTTGCTATACCCCTGCTTCGTTCTGTTTATTTCTCAGTTCGTTGTTATTTTTATTTTGTGTTTTCCTGGTTTTGTATAGTCTTTGTATATTTAGTTCAGATTTGTCTGCCTTCCTGCGTTTTGTTTTTTGCGCCTTCCTGCGTTTTGTTTTTTGCCCTGCTTATAGCCCTGTATCCTGCATTTCTTTTGTGTCTCAGTATTTTGGTTTATTTCTATGTTTTGCTAATAGTTCTCAGTTCTTTATTTACATGTGTATTTTGTTCTGGATCCTTGCTGTTTATTTAGTCTGGTTTAAAATATTTTTTTTGTTTTTCTGATTTATACATATCCTGATTCATGTCTGATCACTGCACATTAAGCTCACACCCTTTCTGCACCAGGCTAGGTCCACCGTAACAGCAGGTCCCCCTCTATCTCACTGTTCATTCATCTTGCCTTTAATTATCTTAACTTTTCTACCACAATGTGGAATATGTTGGTGCAATACAAATAAATGAATAATAATACACAGGCACCATTGACTAACTGGATCAGATTGTGTATACGGGTGCCAGGCTCCCGGTAACTTACCATCAGATTTCAGATTCTTGATCCGTTTGGTGACACCTCGCAGGAGACCACTGATGTGACGTTTCTGTCCATAGGCTGCAATGACAAAAAATATTTAATAAAACTTCCATTTGGACATATTTATTGTAAAAATGTAATAGAAGTAGACCAGAAACAAGCCACCATCTTGTTCTCCGCAGCCATCTTGAGTGAGGCTAAAACATACAGTATTGTAAATAGCGAAAAATAGTTGAATTAGAAAGAGTTTGCATAGAATTTAGGCATTTCAGATATTTCCACGCAGAGCAATTAAATAAGCAAGATCCGGCCAACATAAGAAGGAGTGTCAGAGAACTGATTTAGTTACATCAAGGCCAGAGAGCCACAGGCGAGAACAAAAGCCCTCATTAAACCATCTGTGGCCTTATCCGCTCCTACAGTAAACAAGCCTTATGGAGTCAGATAGTGACAGGATCTGGCTGGATGTTAAATTATCCAGTTGTCATAACTGTATATGAAAGCTGCCAATTTACTGCCAATATGTGGAATGTCTTTTTATCTCAAATAAGGGGATTGTACGAATTGTCCTAGGGTGGGCAAATCGCCCCTAGGTGGGTTGCTGGGATGTACCTTTTTATGTATTCATGTATATAACTTTGAACCCATGTTTTACGCGTCACTCAGTCTTTGCGATTCAATCCTGGCTGAGACTTGACATCAAATAAAGTACACCTTTCCTGCAATTGATTTGTGTCCGGATAGTCAATGACCGCACCGGGCCGACCTTTCTCCCGACAGACCTGAGTGGATTCCGGTAACAAAATAACAAACATCAAGCATTTAATAGATTTTCATTCCACAATATGGAATATTTCCCCCTCTGTGTTTCATCCCCCCCCCCTCGGATGTAGTGACTGCATGTCAGATTGAAGGAAAACCAAGAGATAAAGAGGCAACTTACGTATCCAGCTCGTGAAGAGCCTGGAAACGTTGTTTCAGGAACTCCTGGCAGACTCCCAGTCCCAACGCGTTGTCCTGCTTCAGGCTTTTGGCTACGAATTGCACAGATCCGCTCTGTCCTCCAGTTACTAGCAAACCTGATTATGTCCATACTGCAGTGTTTTTATTAACCCCTTCACCACTGAGATCGAAATAACTCTGGTCTTCAAAGGCACCCTCAGGAGGCCGATATCAAGTTATCTCGATCTGCAGCTCTGCGGTTAATTGAATGTCCTTTTCAGACTTCCAGCAACTGATGCAGGGAACCACGAGCTGCAGCTCTAACTGCTGTAGCTCTATGTTGGCAAAAGGTGGCACCTATATTGTTACCGGAATCCACCTGGTTCTCTCGGGAGTAAAGTCGGACCGGCTGTCAGGTGGCGTGTGCGGTTCGGGTGTGAGCCCAGCAGGCGGCGACACAGAGGGAAGGCCAGACAGGATAACAAGCAAATAATATAGGTTTAATGAACACAAATGGAACTTGGCAGCAGGCACTGGAATAAACAGATGATGCCCCTTATGGACAGCACAGGTAAAACTCTAATAGCATAAGATGGTGAGCAATGTAGTCCCAGACTGCAGACAGGGTCCACAAAGAATGAATCTGGCAATGGCAATGGTACCTTGATTGAAGGTCAGGGAAGGTGGTGAAAGCAGTATGAGCCACCGGTAGATATCCAGACACAGGATAATGGGCTACGTAGTAGAGAGAACCCACTTGTGCAGTAACCAGGAAGTTTTGGCCAAGGTCTGAACGGAGATAGATGCAGGATACACTTGTGGACACAGGGTACACTTGTAGGCACAGGGTACACTTGTAAGCACAGGGTACACTTGTAGGCACAGGGTACACTTGTGCAGCAACCGAAGGTCTTGACCAAGGATCTTGGATACAGAGCAGGTGGAGATTGCAGGAAGTTCCAGGCAATGAAGGAGGGTGTACGGTGATGTATCCAGGAACAGCAGGGCAGAGTAATGGCAGGAATCAGGATAAAGACTGGAACTGAGATGATGGATACTGGAGACACTTGAAACACTGAAAGGCACTGGAGACACTGGAAACACTGTACAGCAACAGGAAACACTGGTTCAGCTTGCTTCACTCTGAGAAGCCAATTGTCCCATTATTTTTGGTCCCTTAACAAGTGGGAGGCACATCTGCAAACTGCTGTAAGTCCTACACCGTTCACCTCAGTTGGATGTACATACCCTCAAATTAAAGATGACAGTCTGCAGTTAAAGCACATTGTGTTTGTTTCATCCAACTCCATTGTGGTGGTGTATAGAGCCAAAGATGTTAGAATTGTGTTGATGTCCCAATATTTCTGGACCTGACTGTACTTGCTGGTCTGGGCAAGTATTTGGATTAGAATGAAAAATACCTTGAACAAATCAGAGTCACTGGCAATTAGTCCCCACTAGGACTTTGTGGCTACTGTCTGTGGCTACTGAGTCTGGAGCAGTGTATCCACGAAACCCCCCTCGGCCACCTTCACTGCTGTTGCGGTTGATAATAGAGCAAGGTAAAGACCCCTACATTTTGGGCCTAGTGTTTACACTCAATGGCCCCCACATTGAAAAACTTTCATCTAAAATTTACCCCAAACTAGGTGCCCTGTACAGAAACAAATCCTGCCTGAGCCCCGCGGTAAGAAAACAGATTGTACAACAAATGCTTATGCCGGCTATTGAATACGGAGATGTATCATTCCTGTAATGTACTGCTCGAGACACAAACAGCATAAATACAATATATTGCTATTATTTGCCATAAGGAATATGAATTTCTGGATGGCTTCAATAGATTGTGCCAACACATTTTACTATCCTGTGTATTTATTGTATTTTATATAGTGATTAGCATGGATTGTAAAGCCAGCTATAAATTCCATAGTAGCTTTATGGAGGAACATGAACGTCCCTATGTCAATATTTACAAAGCAATGACATTGATAGAATGTAAGCTCTTAGGGAGCAGGTCCCCTCTATCTCACGGTTTATTCATCTTGCCTTTAATTATCATAACTTTTCTACCAGAATGTGGAATATGTTGATGCAATACAAATAAATGAATAATAATACACAGGCACCATTGACTAACTGGATCAGATTGTGTATACGGGCGCCAGGTTCCCGGTAACTTACCATCAGATTTCAGATTCTTGATCCATTTGGTGACACCTCGCAGGAGACCACTAATGTGACGTTTCTGTCCATAGGCTGCAATGTCCAAAAATAGTTAATAAAACTTCCATTTGGACATATTTATTGTATAATAACAAACATTTAACGTTTAATTGATTTTCATTCCACAACATGGAATATTTCCACCTCTGTGTTTTGACCCCCCCCCCCTCGGATGTAGTGACTGCATGTTAGATTGAAGGAAAACCAAGAGATAAAGCGGCAACTTACGTATCTCCAGCTCGTTAAGAGCCTGGAAGCGTTGTTTCAGGAACTGCAGGCAGGCTCTCTGTCCCAACGCGTGGTCCTGCTTCAGGCTTTTGGCAACGAATTTGCACAGATCCGCTCTGTTCTCAGGCGTGGTGAAGCAGGTGTAACAGCTTCCGCATCGCCGAGGCATTAAGAAGATCAACACAAATATCACCAAACACCCGGAAATAGATGGTAACCTGAGAATTCTCTCCATCGCTTTTTCTAAGAAGCAAAAGAGCACCTTGTTCCTTTGACCAATCGCAGAAAAATGACTGCGTGGTCACTGACACTCTGGGATGACCTGCTTCATGAGTGAAGTCACAATGACATGTTTGTGATGCAACAATGCATGTTTACTTCCAACCAAGTCTTGCTTCCCGGCACACGTCAAGGCTGCCCCCTATCCCCTCTCCTTTACGCTTTGACGCTAGAACCTCTTGCTCAGTTCATCCGACAGACCGATGGAGTAGAGGGGGTTTCCGTAGGACCTAGTATACATAAAGTTAGTCTATTTGCAGATGATGTTATGCTGACATTGACTTCCCCACCCACCTCCATTCCCACACTACATGCCCTGTTGAATTTTTTTCAAATTTGCTCCCAAGCATGATAAAGGGAATGCTTTTACTTACCCTCACCCCAAAGCAGGAATGTTCCCATCTACAAACACATTGCACGACATAACTAACAAGCAGAAAGTAGCTTTCCTACCCCAGCACTAATACAAACAACATAAACATCATGCCACATCCGAGGGAGAGGGCGATCTCAACTTTCCTAGAGATGTTTGTTCCCGTTGTCACAGTTCTTTTGGAACCTTCTCTAGGGTTATATTGGAGTATACGGTCAGGTCAAACAAATCCACCATCTGTTTTTCAGATTTATACCTCTCCTTGGTGACTGAAATAAATAACAAGACAAATAAAAGATTATTTTTACATTTCTTTAAAATACAAATAATTTTATACCTTACCATTCAGATAATAAAATCCTTCGCCTATGATGTCCTCATCGTCGTCTTTAGTGACACAGACATATGTACCTGTATGGTCGACTCGTGCCGGATTTATTGCGGCGTAGAAGTCGTCACCATGATGAATGTCTTTAAAGGACGATATGTCTTTGGTGCGGATCTGGAGGTAATAAAAAGAGCTTTGTTAATTTTACTGTATCTGTTTAAGGACACAATTCAGTACGCATCCCCCACTGCGGCTGTACAGGTGGATTATGTTCAAATGATAAATAGTGTCTACATAGATATTAAGTTTCTAACACATTAATCTGTTCAAAACCAGTAAAACTCACAGTAACGTGCAGTGACTATGATTGTATCACAGGACAAAGCAGCAGAAAACACTTTGTAACCTGTATACACAATCGTAAGCTGGGTGGAGTAGAGGTAACATCACTGCTCTGCATGGAGAGAGCATGTGGAGACATGGATTCGATCCCAGCAAGAGCACCTCTCCAGTAAGTGTCCTTGGGCAAGACACCTAACGGTACATACTCACCACCCAGGACATACTTGAAAACGAGAGAAATCTCAATGTATCCTTCCTGGTAAAATACTTTCTAAAAAAAAACAAGATTTTTAGCACAAACTTAAGTGATGTATCAAGTGATCTGTCGATTTTATGACGTCACTTCAGAATTCTTATTGTATCTTCATTTCTCGACCAATCCTATTTCCTAAAATAAGCGCTCGTTATACAGAGTATGGAGTAAAGCTCAGCTTATCTTCGACGAAAATTTCCAGACAGCCGATATGTCTTCTGGGATTTTAAAGGGCATTTTGCAATTAATGATGGCCAGCTCGATGTTAACGACTGTGGGTAGAAGAGAAAGTTAAAATATTACACATTCACGTAAAAGCCGAGGATGATATAAACAGTCCTGATCGACGGCGTTCATTTTTACGTATCTGATCGGATGTGTGAATATTACTGATCACTTCAAAGATTTTGTAATAAAAATGCATAATTCAGAATTATAATATATAAAATAAAAGTAGAAAGTTAATGCTCTAAGAGGTGCTCTTTCACAGACACCGTGAATAATTCTTATGTATCCATATATACATTAAGACTGATTTATGTAACTTTATAATGTAACATATCACTTGGCTCTGAGTGTGAGTGCTCTTTACCTAGACACGTAAATCTCTCTATTACTGCGCTAATATCCCCCAACCTCTAAATTTTAAATCTATACTTCTTTGTGTTTAACATAACCCATAACCTCAGTATTATTAAATTTCCTTTTGTTTGTACATTAGTAAACGGACAAAATAACTTCATTCTGTCATCCAGCGCCACTTAATCTCTAATACATGTATTAATGCTAGACTATCTTATATCCATATGTAAAACTGCTCTGTCCATCGCCACGCTTAATATGCACGCATCCAGCAAAGTAGGATGTGTGCGCATCCAGCACAGCCAGTTGCGCGCGCTGGGACACTGAGATGAGAGTCCGAGGCGACTACTGCTACCTTGCGCTGTATGGCCCTTGCTGACAGCCTGCTTTCCTGTGATCCCCTGCCGGCTGCACCCTGCTTATTTTCAAGGTAACTCTACCACCCAGCCGGACACTTCCACCGCGGGCACTCCCAACTCCAATCTTGTCCTGGCCACGGAGTAAAGGGTCCGTTTCCTACTAGCTTACAATCTAAGGGGTCCTTTTCCAATGAGTTTACAATCTTAGGGGTCCTGTCCCCATGAGATTACAATCTAAGAGGGGCCGCTACCCATTATTTTACGATCTAAGGGGTCCTGTTCCTATGAGCTTACAATCTCAGGGGGCCTGTTTCCAGGAGTTTACAATCTAAGAGGGGCCCTGTACCCATAAGCTTACAATCTAAGAGGGGCCTGTTCCTGTGAGTTTATCATCAAAGAGGGGCCTGTTCCTGTGAGGTTACAATCTAAGTGGTTCTGTTCCCATGAGCATACAACCTAAGGGGGCCTGTTCCCATGAATTTACAATCCAAGGGGGCTATGTATCTCGGAAAAAGAAAAACTCGATAGTGTTATACCGTTTATTAATGTGTATACAAATCTACTGACATAATATACGTACAGAAAAAAGAGGTAGTGGGTTTAGGATTTGATCTCACCCACTGCCAGATAAAACATCACGTCCCAGTCAAGCCTCTATAGACAAAACCACCTGGAGCTCCCGGGCTGCTTCCAAGGTGGTCACTCGATACCAAAGGTGGGACCGCGATGATAAAGTGACGTAGTGCTGACGCGTTTCGCCCCGCCCACGGGACTTCATCAGAGCATACGTCACTATGCCATCATCCTCTCTAAATAGTGTCTTAACTTGACACACCTGGTGAACTTCTATTGAAATTTTCTGTAGCCACTCCCTATGGGAGATCTTACAAATGCTTCAGTATGTTTGAATATATTGCAGAAGAAGCACAAAAACAAATGTATTAAAAGATTGCCATATATAGGCGATCACAAACAGCCCCAAGAATAATCTTTAAGGCTAAAAATTCATAACACCCATAAAACACTCTGTGTATGGATCAATGAATTTTAAAACAATATTAAAGAACAGCATTGAAAACGAACAGCATTAAAAAACGAACAGCATTAAAAAACGAACAGCATTTATAAACGAACAGCATTTAAAAAAACGAACAGCATTAAAAAAACGAACAGCACTAAACAACGAACATTAGAAAGAGTATAGATTCTTAATACTTCTAAGAACGCTCCAAAAAGGGGAGGGGAGGGATCTTAAGATATAACTACATAATTACAAGAGTAAAATGTAAAAAAGTAAAAAACATATGGACAAAAACATCCGTAAAATATTACATCATTCAAATACTATTAATAATAAAGTACAACAGTAAAAAATATACCGCATACAATGGAATACGTATAGCCATAATAGAGACACATCATAATACATAATAAAGGGCAGGAATCATAACTACCATAAAAAATTTATATCAATACAATTAGGTAAGGAAATTATATAGATCAAAATCAACATTGAGACCCAAAGGAATGAAAGTTCTTAAATCGTATGCTGTCCTCATCTCTTCCTGCCCCATTCTCTGAATGTTATTGCCTCCTCTCCAATATTTTCCTACCCTTTTAATGCCCAAAAACTTTAGACCTCTTGGGTCCGAATTGTGAGACTTAAAGAAATGTGCGGAAACAAAATGTTGCATATACCCATTCCTAATGTTGCGAATATGTTCATCTATGCGTTTATGTAAAGGTCTTGCCGTGCGTCCCACATACTGTAGTCCGCACGGACATTCCAATAAATAGATAATATTGTTGGTTTTGCATGTAATTAAATTGTTGATCGGGTACTCAATATTAGTTATATTCGATTTGTAATTCTTGACGCAATTGCTACTTTTTGGACTATTCGAGTTCTTACACGATTGGCAATTTTTGCAATAGAAAAAACCTTTTTCTTGTTGTAGCCATCCTGTTTGTTTATGTTCTTTTATATAACTCTGGACTAAGGTTTGTTTTAAACTGGGGGCACCCCTAAAGGTGATACTGGGTCTTTCATTCAAAATGCCCCTCAGATCCTCATCTTCCATCAAAAGATACCAGAATTTTTATAGTTTTCTTAATGTCCATATGTAGGTTGTCAAAATCAAAAATCAACCTCGTTGTGGGTTTCTTTTTTCTTCCAAAATTCGTTTGTGTTAAAAGAGTAGATCTATCGATCTTCTTCACCCCTTGAAAAGCTTCCTCTAGAATTGTCTCGGGTATTCTTTTTCTTTGAAGTCAGCTAGAAGTTTCACCGATTCTTTCAAAAAGTGCTCATTTTCAGTGCAGTTCCTCTTAAGACGCATAAGTTGTCCCTTGGGGATGTTATTAAGCCAAGGGGAAAAATGTCCGCTGGAAAAATGGATATAACTGTTGACATCTACAGGTTTAAAAAAGGTGCGTGTTTTAATGGTGGCATTCTCTATATAAATATATAAATCTAAAAAGACCACCTCCTGTTTACTATAATTAAAATCCAAATGGATATTAAAATCATTCCTATTCAAAAAAGCTAAAAAAACCTGTAGAGAGGCCTCATCTCCCTTCCAAATAAAAATGACATCATCGATATATCGACGATAGGTAACGAGGCCCGCACCCAGGAAAACATCCAAAAAAGTCTCCTCCCAAAAAGCCATAAAAAGATTAGCATAACTGGGTGCGAACCTCGTTCCCATCGCAGTGCCCGCCACCTGAATATAAAAATCTTGATTAAACCAAAAATAATTGTTATGTAAAATCCACTTAATGCTAGCTATTAAGAAATCTCTCTGTTCCAAAGGAATTTTTCCATCCATCTCCAAAAATTTGGATGTAGCTTGAAGACCCTTAAAATGCTGAATGATAGTATAAAGGGAAGCAACGTCCCCTGTTACTAGCCAGAAGTCGTCCTGCCATTGATGTTGTATTAAAATATTCAAAATGTCCTTGGTATCCTTTAGATATGACCTAGTGTTTTTCACTACAGGCTGCAAAAAAATATCAATATATTCTGACAGTCTCGAGGAAATGGATCCAATGCCCGATATTATGGGGCGGCCAGGAGGATTTTCTCTATTTTTGTGAAGTTTCGGTAAAATGTAGAAGGTAGGTATTTTTGGATGATTAATAGACAAATATTCATATTCCTTTTTGTTCAAAATATTGTTTATCCGCCCTTCGTTCAGTAGTGCCATTAATGTTATTTTCATATCACTAGTAGGATCTTTTTTCATGATTTTGTATGTGTTATTATCACTCAATTGTCTTACACACTCCTCTATATATTTGGTTTTTGTCATCAAAACAATCCCTCCTCCTTTATCCGCCGGTTTAATTATTGTATTTTTATCTTCCTTGAGTATTTTCAAAGCCTCTCTTTCTTTTTTAGACATATTGTTGTAATTCCTGTTCCCATAGACGGAATTCTTTTTGTTATTAATTTTTTCTAAATCTTTAATGACTAGTTTTTCAAACATGTCCATGGAGCTAGATTTGCAGAACTGAGGAAAGAAGGTTGATCTAGTTTTCAAATCTGTGTGTACATATGTAGTGATAATCGGATTGCTGTTTTCAATTGGATTCTTACAAAAAAACTTTTTTAAAGTTAAATTGCGGACAAACTTCTTGACATCAATCAATGCTTTAAACCCATCATGTTTACGTGTGGGGGCAAATTTCAATCCCCTACTGAGAACTTCAATCTCCATAGGAGAGAGTGTCCTTTCGGATAGATTGAAAATCCCCTTCTGATTCAAAGTGATGGTGTTGTCAAAAGGAATTCGTTCAGTTTCTACTAGTATCTCAACGGTCTTTTCATTTTTCTCTTTTCCCTTTTTCTGTCCAGCTCGGCATCCTCTGATGTTGCCGAATCTGAATCGGTTTCTCTTCGTCTCTTCCAAGTTGAAACCGCCGATAAAAAATCCTCCCTTTTCTTTCTAGGGGCAATCGGCCAATCCTTGTTTTTTTCTTGATTTGGTTCGAAAAAAACTTCCTCATTGTCAAGTGGTCTAAAGCGATTTTTCAAGGGAATAGCATTAGTCCCAGAGACAAATTGATTGTAATGCTGTTTCTGTCTATGAACTTTTTTTGGGTGTATCCATTGTTCATTTCTTGTTTTATTGTCATACATAGTTTTTTTGTTCTCATCCCGAATTTTTTTAGGAATGTAACTAAAATGATTCTTTTTCACATATGGATCACCTGCATAATATGCCTTATTGAACCCGTGTATAGACTGACTCTTTTTTCGTCCTGAGTGTCCACCATCTCTATAGGGGTTCCTCACAGTCTGCACTGACGGTTGTTCATGTATTTTCTTTCTTTGTAGACTATTAAAAGTCCACACTTGATTGTGTAGATAATCCAATTTATCACGTTTATATTTTGTGATTTTTATTTGTTTCGTATCATTTTCTTCCTTATTAAGAAAAACTTCCGTTTGTTTAGAAAGAGTCTTAAAATCTGGAAGTTCAAAAAATGGAGACAATTTATCTTGTATTTTACCAATCTCTCTATTAATTCTGGATAAATTCTCCTTTTTTCTGGTGATTATAATGCCCATCATGTGGATTGAAAAACTCTCAAGAGCTTCATTCCAAATCATCATGAATTCTGGTACATCTCTATCAAAAGTCGAGTTCTTAAAAAATCTTAAACCCCTAGGGGTGATCTTTTCATGTAGATACCGTTCAAAGGTTGCTATATCCCATTTTAAACGCATTTCCTTTTTCATAAGGTTTTGGAGATTCTTGAACTCATCTTCCAAAGAATTCTCACTAGTAGGTACTGTAGTGATCTCGACCTCATCATTAAACAATTGGTTATAATTAAAATCACCATGCTTATCTCTATATTCAAAGATCGCCATATTGGTAAACAAGGTGTTAACTCAGTATAAGTGGATGAAGAGTTAACAAGCAAAGAGGGTTTATACTGTGGAAACACCCAAAAACAATGAGCAGCAAAAAAACACCACCCTGATATCCACCAAATTCAGAAAGCATATAACATGAAAAACAAAAATTGGTGGTGTTGCGCTAAAAGAAATAAAAAACGTAATAAACTTGTGTATGGTCTATTTTGAAGGCATGATATACTGCACAGAAAAAAAGAGAAAGAAAGTTCTATTTCTCAATAGTTCGTTCAATGGATATCCAGTCTCTGTTGTAGAAAGGATTTTCAGTAAAATCTTCCAAAGCTTTGGAACGAATGACCACTTCTTTGGTGAGTCTTCATTAAAAAGTATGTATCTCGGAAAAAGAAAAACTCGATAGTGTTATACCGTTTATTAATGTGTATACAAATCTACTGACATAATATACGTACAGAAAAAAGAGGTAGTGGGTTTAGGATTTGATCTCACCCACTGCCAGATAAAACATCACGTCCCAGTCAAGCCTCTATAGACAAAACCACCTGGAGCTCCCGGGCTGCTTCCAAGGTGGTCACTCGATACCAAAGGTGGGACCGCGATGATAAAGTGACGTAGTGCTGACGCGTTTCGCCCCGCCCACGGGACTTCATCAGAGCATACGTCACTATGCCATCATCCTCTCTAAATAGTGTCTTAACTTGACACACCTGGTGAACTTCTATTGAAATTTTCTGTAGCCACTCCCTATGGGAGATCTTACAAATGCTTCAGTATGTTTGAATATATTGCAGAAGAAGCACAAAAACAAATGTATTAAAAGATTGCCATATATTTTTATTTTTATTGCCTCACCGCGGCTGTACAGGTGGATTATGTTCAAATGATTAATAGTGTCTACATAGATATTAAGTTTCTAACACATTAATCTGTTCAAAACCAGTAAAACTCACAGTATCGTGCAGTGACTATGATTGTATCACAGGACAAAGCAGCAGAAACACTTTCTACAAAGTGTAGGGGAATGCAACACTATATAAAGTGAAAATAAGTGGGAAAAAAACAGACCATTATCTCCATTCTTTGATCCCCTAATCTAGACCTGGTAGAAATTGGATGATTTCCAAGTACCGGGTGGACTCACATCTAACCATGTCGTGTCTGACGCCAAATAAAGATTGTGTGAGTGTTTTCATGGCTAATGAATAATAATACACAGGCACCATTGACTAACTGGATAAAATTGTGTATACGGGCGCCAGGTTCCCGGTAATTTACCATCAGATTTCAGATTCTTGATCCGTTTGGTGACACCTCACAGGAGACCACTAATGTGACGTTTCTGTCCATAGGCTGCAAAGACTAAAAATAGTTAATAAAAAATCCATTTGGACATATTTATTGTAAAATAACAAACATTTAACGTTTAATTGATTTTCATTCCACAACATGGTATATTTCCACCTCTGTGTTTTGTCCCCCCCCCCCGATGTAGTGACTGCATGTCAGATTGAAGGAAAACCAAGTGAGAAAGCGGCAATTTACGTAACAACCAGCTCGTTAAGAGCCTGGAAGCGTTGTTTCAGGAACTGCTGGCAGGCTCTCTGTCCCATCGCGTGGTCCTGCTTCAGGCTTTTGGCAACGAATTTGCACAGATCCGCTCTGTTCTCAGGCGTGGTGAAGCAGGTGTAACAGCTTCCGCCTCGCCGAGGCAAAATGGATGCAAACCGCAGCGGTTGCTCTCAGGACTCAGCCGGCCCACAGGTTCACCGGAGGGAGTGAGAAATTAAATGAAATGAAAAGAAGGGGGTAAATGGAATGAAAAGAAGGGTGGTAATTGAAATGAAAAGGGGGTAAATGAAATGAGATGGGGATAAATGAAAGGAGAAGGGGGTAAATGAAATGATGATGTAGCGCTCACTCCCGGAGGAGCCGCTGAGATTAAACCTCGGGTCAGTCTCCCCGCACTAGGGAATAAATATACTCCAGCACCGGTGTGGATTTTATAAATTATATAGTTTACTAGAATAAACAGCACATAAAGATTAACACAGTGTTCGAATGTATATTTACAGTATTTCGTAATGCGGGAAACGCGCAGCGGAAAAGAAATACGATGCTTCGTATTTCGAGGAACCGCGCAGCGGAAAAGAAATGCAAGGTTTCGTAATTCGAGAAACGCGCAGCGGAAAATGAATACGATGTTTCGTAATTCGAGAAACGCGCAGCGGAAAATAAATACGATGTTTCGTATTTCGAGAAGATGCGCAGCGGAAATAAATGCGAAAGTTATCTTTAACCCCTTTGTGATTGGGGAGTGAGTCCCGCACAGGTTGTGTCCCGGAGTGTAAGTGTGTGTGTGTGTGTTATGGTACCCGGGTACACTATTCAACTGGCCAGTGAATTGCTTAAGAGGCATCTTCGACTAGTCAAGTTGGGGCCCTGTGGGTTTTGGAAACAAACAGCAGCGTGCTTTCTTTAGTTTTGCAACCGCCTAGAAGGCCTCTCACCCACCCGCCAGATACTTGAGGCTCCGCTTTACCCAGGACGTCTCTCCGCAGATATTGACTGGGGTCTCTTGGCTTCTGGATCCGCTGTCTGGCTTCTGCTCCTGTCGCGACTTGTCTAGCTTACCGCCTGCTCTCCCAGTCCGATCGACCTGCGGTACTCCCAACTCGGGGGGTCCTCTGGCTTCCTCAATAGCAGCTCGGGTAATCTTGTGGATCACTGGGTCTCCCTTTGGTAAGGCTGAGTAACCCGATCTGTAACTCCGTTAGGCCGCACCTGCGCTCCGGCCTGGTCACTGTTACGTTCTGCAGCACTGTGTCTTGTCTCTCTCACTCCCTGGCGCGCTCTGCCAGCTCTCTCCACGAGGCTCAGGATGTAAGTCTTTCTGCCCACCCACTTCCTGTGCCCGTTCCCAAAGCATGCCGGGAAATGTAGTCCCAATGTAATATTCAGTGTCTCACATTGAGCTTGTCTCCCTCCAGTGGCCAAAAATAGGTACTGCCACAATAAGGAATTAACCACAGCGCTACACTCTCCCCCTCCTAGAACTCTTGGGTCTCTCCAAGGAGGTGCAACAGTTACATTACATTACAACACAGTTTATGCAACATATACAGGCTCAGCAGTAAGCATACAGTGGGTTAGATACACTTTCTCAAGTTGACTCATGTTTTGGGCTACCTCAGCTAACATAGCAGACACTTCGGGCAACCTTCGCACTGTGGTGACGGCCTCTGCAGTGCTATGTCCTGGTGAGTCGTAGGTGAGTCGCTGGGGCGGTCGAACAGAGCGTTTTGGTTCTGGCTCAATCCGTTCCTCTTCAGGTGGAAGTAATATAGGCGCTGGCTCAGTCCTTCTTTCTACCACTGGAGCAGACACCTCTTCGGAGTATGATCCCTCCAGTGATGGCATAGAACTGTAGTCATAAGATTCAGCTTCAGGAACTACAGGGATTGCAATAGTCTCAGGAACTTCTAACTGAAATTCAGGAGCTTCAGGCCTCAAATTACTTTCCCACCGTTCAGGAACCGCGATAACCTCTTCAGGTTCCGGTGAGCGCATCCAGTCCAGACAAAAACTCTCTTCCTCGCTGTCCCTTTCGTTCTCTTCGACAGCCCGGGTCTGCTGAGACCGAGTAACGGGAGGCAAACGTGGAGCAGGCGGTTTTGACAGAGGAAGTTCGTCCCCAACTGGCATCCTCACAGCCTCTCTCAAAGGTAACAAATGATTCCTGTGCCAGTTCTTAAGAGGCCCAGCCTTTCCATCCGGCCGGATTTGATACACCGGCAGACCCAGCAGTTGCTTGCAGACAATGTAGACTTGCGAACTCCATCTATCCGCCAACTTTTGCCTCTCAGCAGCACCCAAGTTCTTCAACAAAACCCTATCACCGGGTTGCAGATCCTGTATCCGAACTTTCAAATCATAGTTCCTCTTGTTCCTTTGCTCCCTGTTTCCTGAGGTCAAACGGGCCTGTTCAAACGAAGAGGCCAGATTCTTTCGAAGTCTATCCACGTAATTTCTATGGAAAACTACCGACGTCTGGTCTAGAGATAACCCAAACGCCAAATCAACCGGCAGTCGGGCTTCTCTTCCGAACATAAGACGGTACGGTGAGTATCCAGTGGCGTCACTCTCCGTACTGTTATATGCATGCACCAGAGTAGCTATGTGACGACTCCAACTCGGCTTCTCTGTGTTTGACAATGTCCCCAGCATATTTAGCAGCGTGCGATTAAACCTCTCAGGCTGAGCATCACCTTGAGGGTGATATGGCGTAGTTCGGGTCTTTTGGATTCCCAACAGTTCCAACAATTTCCCAACAAGTCGGCTTTCAAAGTCTCTACCCTGATCAGAGTGTATTCTCCTTGGTAAGCCATAGTGAACGAAGAACTTCTCCATCAGAACCTTTGCTACTGTCGGAGCGCGTTGGTCTTTCGTGGAAAAGGCTTGGGCGTAACGTGTGAAGTGATCAGTCACTATTAGAATATTCCCTTGCCCACTAGCATCGGGCTTTAAGCACAGGAAGTCAATGCACACCAAATCCATGGGTCCCTGACTCTGCAGATGGCTCATTGGAGCGGTTCGGGTCGGTAGGGTCTTCCTCTGAATACACCTCAGACATGAATGGCAATAACTTTCTACTTCAGCTCTCATGCAAGGCCAATAGAACCTGTCTCGCACCAGCTTAAAAGTTCTTTCAGCGCCCAAATGTCCATGCTCATCATGTAGTGATCGCAGCACACTCTCTCTATGTTTAGTGGGAAGGAATAACGGTTGGGTCTCTTCAGCATTTGCTGAGGGGCCCCTTCGGTAGACCACCCCATCCAACATCTTCAACCGTTCCCACTCTTTGTAGACCAATCTGACTCCATCTGGGGAATTGGTCAGCAGAATTTCACGCTGGTTCGCAGTTAGGGCTTTTATGGTTAACGCAATTAAAGGATCTCTGGCCTGATCAGCTTTCAGGTCCTGTTTTGAAAAGGCAGGTAGATTTTCATCCCTCAATTGCGTAGGGTTGCAGTAGAACTCTGGGACAGCCGCAGCCATGACCCCTATGGCCTCCGCTTCAATCCCTCCCTTGACCCGGCGCTCTGCTCCTTGACACAAAGCTTGGACCCCGTCTGGAGTTAACTGAGTCCAGTCTGCAGTGTAGTAGACATGTGCATTCGTTTTAGTACTAAAGCGATTTAGTCCGAATTTTGGGATAATTTAGTTTTCGTATGACTCAAGAGAAACGAAACTGCTCAGTACAAAAAACGAAAGAAACTAAAATAAAATGCACTACATTTTAGTTTCAGTCCTTTTTGTGATATTACATTGAGTGAAGGAGACCAGCAATGAAGAGCGCAACATCGCAAGTTCTGCACCCTCCACATGCCAATGCAGTAGGATGTTCTATACAGAGAGGGGCATTAATTAATGCAGGAGGATGTTATATACATTATACAGAGAAATATATAAATTGAGGAGGATGCTCTATACAGAGAGGGACATTAATTCAGGAGGATGTTCTATATATTATACAAAGAGGGGTATTAATTAATGCAGGTGGATGTTGTATACATTATACAGAGAGGGGTATTAATTAATGCAGGAGGATGTTCTAAACATTATACAGAGAGGATCCTTTTTTTCAGCCCTTTAAATCCAGTGGCTGTGAGCACGGAGATCGACTGCTTGTTACATTATCTCTCAGTACAATGTATCAGGCTCAGCTGTTACAGTAACTGACTAACAGCGCTCAGAGTTTCGCTAAAACAAGGAAATAATATTGTTCCAACCTCTTATATATAAAAGTATTATTTACTAGTTTTACTGAAACTCTGAGCGCTGTGATGAGCAGCAGTCAGTTACTGTAACAGCTTTGCCTGACACGGGGCAGTATTACAATGTTGGTGCTAACTTAACCAGAGCTGTTGTAAACTGAAAACCTCCATAGGCTATAATGGCTCTGGGAAGTTTACAACAGCTCTGGTTAAGTTAGCACCAACTATGTAACATGGTGCACATTGTGCTGAGCGTGAGAGATACTGTAACAAGCAGCGATCTCAGCCCTCTGAGGAGCCACTACAATAGTAATTGTATCCATTGGTTTTCGGATGAATGAAATTAGTTTTCATACTAAAGAACTGAAAACGAATTTCTTTAGCAACTAAATAAATTGCATTTTAGGACTAATCCATTAGTTCAAAACGAAATTTTGTGCTGTGCACATGTCTACAGTGTAGGGTCTTCTCGACAAAGCATCAGCATCTCGATTATTCACCCCAGGGCGATACTTCAGGCTGAACCGAAACCCTGACAGAGCGGCCAACCACCGATGTCCCGTTGCGTCCAGTTTCGCAGTAGTAAGGATGTAGGTGAGAGGATTGTTATCTGTCTTTATCACAAACTCGGCTCCATACAGATAGTCCTTTAGCTTGTCTACCACTGCCCACTTTAAGGCTAGGAACTCCAACTTGTGGGTAGGGTAGTTCTTCTCTGAAGGCGTAAGGCTCCGGCTCACGTACGCCACAGGCCTCAGTAATCCACCATACTCTTGATACAGGACTCCTCCTAGACCTTCTCTGCTGGCATCCACATGTAACTCATACGGCTTGCGAGGGTCCGCGTAGGCCAAGACAGGAGCTTGAGTTAGACTCTTTCAGCTTCAAGAAAGCACCTTCACATTGACTAGTCCATTCTCCCTGTATGGACTCTCGAGCTTTCCTTGGTCCTGGAGCTGAC
>RXON01005006.1:0-53746 GCA_009667805.1 Leptobrachium leishanense
TCTGTTGTCTTTAATCTGGCACTCAGCTTCTTTATTTCCTCCTCCAGGGTTCTCCTGGACTCTTCCTGTGCCTTTGCATTTGGAGGTACTGCTCTTTCATTTCTTTTAATTGAATGAACTCCTGTTCTGTCTCCTTACTAGTTACTTACTACCACTATCTTCACCTTGCAGGCGACTCTATGAAGAGTAATAGGTCCTTGACATACTGCATTGGCCTCTTCTTTCCTCCTGATTTTCCTCAATCTCATCCAGGGTTTTCTCTGCTAAACAGATTAAAGCTCGCTTGCTTTTGATCTTTTCGGTTTCATCATCTGCTTTATAGCATTTCAAGAATCTGCTTCCACTAACTGTTCCCGCTGCAACTGTTTAAAGCAGCACTTGCTTTCTCTTGCAGTTGCTCCAGCTCCATTTTGAAACTTGCAAATCCTCTTCTGCAGATTATACAGTGATTCTCGTTCTTGTTGAGAAAGTTAATTCCGCCACTTTTATCCTGGAAAACTTCTCCTACCTGGCTCGCCAAAATATGTTGCACGTTTGCAATAAAGAAACACACACGCTGTCCTTCAGTTACAGACGTTTATTAATCTGTGTGCCTGTATGAAGTAAACACAGTGTTTTAATCTCTTGCAATCATGAGGTGTTTACACAGTCTCCTCATGCACCAGTGAGATTAAACATAGAGTCGAACACTTCCTGGTACAGGACCCTCCACTCCCAACCCGGCACACGCCATCTGCTGGCTGGAGGTGATACTCACCGCTCAGTACCCCCTAACTTTACATGTGCGTTTAAAGCTACCATGCCACACACAAATTAACCCCTTAGTGACTGGGTGGTTTTATGAAAATCCGTCCTTTAGTGCCTGCTGCTGTTTTTACGTTTTCTGCGTTGTTTTGTGTTTAGGTGTAATTTTTCCTTTTACTCGTTTATGGAACCAACACATATTATACACTGTTTTTTCCCACCGTTAAATGGACTTTCTAAAGATTCCATTACTTCCATCATCTATACTATAATTGAGTAAGGCTTGGCGTGTCCGTTGTCAAGCCTTACTCTGCGCATGCGCGCGCAACCAGCGGCGGTTGGCTGCGCGCAGCATGCAACCACCGCGGCACGAGCCAGCTGTGCGCTCGCCGCGGCGGTTACAAGATGCAAACAGCAGCCGGTAGAGGCCTGCGCTCGCAGCCTCTACCCGGCTGCCGCGCGCATCCAACCCCCGAGCGGCGAAGGGAAAGTTCCCTCGCTTCCGCTCTTTGAAGGACCCAAGCCCCGTGTCACGTGGTCCCGCCCCCGCACGTGACCGCGACTTGGGTCCTTCAACGAGCGGAAGCAGGGAAACTTTCACTTCCTCGGCGCCGCTCGAAAGGTAAGTATGGCGGCGGAGCTCATGGGCGGCTGTCCGAATGCCGATAGAGGGCATTCGAACAGCCGCCCCATGTCTGGTCTGGGGTTCTGATCTGGGGCATATATCCATGAGAGCTTGGGGGGCAATATCCAGGAGCTGGGGACAATATCCATGAGCTGGGGGCAATATCCAGGAGCTGGGGACAATATCCAGGAGCTGGGGGCAAATCCCACGAGCTGGGGGGCAATATCCATGAGCTGGGGACAATATCCAGGAGCTGGGGGACAATATCCATGAGCTGGGGGGGGCAATATCCATGAGCTGGGGCAATATCCATGAGCTGGGGACAATATCCAGGAGCTGGGGGCAATATCCATGAGCTGGGGACAATATCCAGGAGCTGGGGGGCAAATATCCATGAGCTGGGGACAATATCCAGGAGCTGGGGGGCAATATCCACGAGCTGGGGGGCAATATCCATGAGCTGGGGGCAATATCCATGAACTGGGGAGAATATCCAGGAGCAGGGGGCAATATCCATGAGCTGGGGGGCAATATCCATGAGCTGGGGACAATATCCAGGAGCTGGGGGCAATATCCATGAGCTGGGGGGCAATATCCATGAGCTGGGGACAATATCCAGGAGCTGGGGGCAAATCCATGAGCTGGGAACAATATCCAGGAGCGGGGGGCAATATCCCATGGAGCTGGGGGGCAATATCCATGAGCTGGGGGGCAATATCCATGAGCTGGGGACAATAATCCAGGAGCTGGGGGGCAATATCCACGAGCTGGGGGGCAATATCCAGGAGCTGGGGGGCAGTATCCATGAGCTGGGGGCAATATCCATGAGCTGGGACAATATCCACGAGCTGGGGGGCAATATCCATGAGCTGGGGACAATATCCAGGAGCTGGGGGCAATATTCACGAGCTGGGGGGCAATATCCATGAGCTGGGGCAATATCCATGAGCTGGGGACAATATCCAGGAGCTGGGGGGCAATATCCCATGAGCTGGGGACAATATCCAGGAGCTGGGGGGCAGTATCCATGAGCTGGGGGGCAATATCCATGAGCTGGGGGGCAGTATCCATGAGTGGGGGCAATATCCAGGAGCTGGGGGGCCAGTATCCAGGAGCTGGGGGCAATATCCAGGAGCTGGGGGGCAATATCCATGAGCTGGGGGCAGTATCCATGAGCTGGGGGCAATATCCAGGAGCTGGGGGCAATATCCAGGAGCTGGGGGGCAATATCCAGAGAGCTGGGGGCAATATCCAGGAGCTGGGGGGCAATATCCAGGAGCTGGGGGGCAGTATATCCACATAGAGTGCCCTCTGGGCAGGCTTCCACCTTGTATTGCATAATTTACTATAAAAAAAATATGAAATATGAAAAGAAAACACTTTTTTAAAATTGAATCCCCAAAATCTACAACCGCCAAAAAGACCCCGGCCAAATAGTTTCAAAATTTTGTCCTGAGATGAGAAATACCACAATTTTTACAATGTTTTTGCCCTTTTAACCCTTTCACTGCTGATCCCATTTCACCACATTTTGACAGTTTTATGCTCATCATTTTTAGATGCCAGTTTAAGTTCTATTTTAATTAAACCCCCCAGAATAGAATAGAATAACAATTTAAAAAAATATTTTTTACAAGAAAACCTAAATATGTTTGGTGTCATTGAAAATGCCATGATCAGGCCTCTCCACTGATATAAAAGATGTCTCTATCTGCCACATATCGTGAGATACCGGGGATCCAAAGGATCCCTCTATCTCCACTTGGCTGCTAGATAGGGTTAACTGCGCCCACTGACATCCTCACACACATATGGTGAGGTGTCAGTGTGTGTGGGGGGGGGGGGGGTAACCAGAGCTTGGCTGATATCAAGATGTCAGCCACCTCCGGGTTTGAATTGCGAATTGGCACTGAATCGCGATCCGGCAACGAAATGGTTAATGAGGACACATGGGTGAAAAGGGAGACTCTTCCCTTTCCAGCAGTACAATTTTTTTAACTTAAATGGTTGGGGAGATAGAGGGCTCCAAAGAGCATTTTTACTGCAGGCGCTGGGCGGCGCCTGGTGATGACATCATCACGCACATGAATGTGTTGTTTGAGTGTGCAGAATCACCGCAGGGTCGGGAAATTTGATTCCCTGATGTGTGGGGAACGAGAGAGCACAAATGTCGGCGACATTTCGGTGCTCCGAATAACCTCTTTTGTTACCAGAGAGACTAAACGTATATATTCCTTTCACTTAACTTTTATAGGATTGTTTAGTGATTTATCATGATTATCTGTCGCTGTGTATACTTTATGGTTTATATGTTTTATTGGCGCAAAAAGGCAGACACTTAAAGCACTCTCACCAGGTGTCAAAGATGGAGTGCAAAGAGTATACTCATCTTAGGTATAAACCAGTAGAAAAAGGCATAAACCTATAGAGTAGAGAAAAACAAATTGCGCGATACCAAAAGGTAAAATATGAACATTGACAAAAGGTAGCAATTGCACACTCACAAAGGTGGAGCCTGTGAGGCTCTCTGTCAGCGCCTGTAAGCCACTTGAGGGGGGGCTTCACCCACAGTGTTCGATAGTTCTTGTCTCGCTTTGTTTTCTTATATACACTCTCTCTTGTCCAGAATGGTGGAATAGTACAGATGCAACCTCGGACAGATGGAGAGTGTATAGCGTAATATTGTTATGCTAGTAATATATATCAAATAGCATTGACACACTCACGTGGTATAGAGCCTCTTTTTAGGGTGGCTCAGTAGAAAAGGCCTCAGAACGTTTTAAATAGGTATCACCCTTCTTGAATCTCGGTGGATACCAGGATCGCAGGCTTCCTAGATCTCAGATGGTTGAAAAATAAATGATGGTATGGTGAAGATAAAGAATAAAAATTTATTGCAAATAAAACCAATAAAATGAGTACAAAAAAAGGGGGGATAGACCGAAACGCGTTTCTCCTGCCGTCCTGCAGGCTTCCTCAGTCGGTAATAACCCCCTGAGTGTCCATATGTGGTCTTAAATAGTGTCTTAATAATTAGAGAAGGAGGCATGTTATTAGCGTGCGGGTCACCGTTGTTGGCGATATGCATCACGAGCTCCGGAACTTCCGGTTTGTGTTTCATCCGCCGGATATGGGCTTGCGTGTCAGGTAGTGACTTCCGGTTTGCGTTTCACGCATCGGAACTTCCGGTCCGTAGGACGAAGGCGGATATAGGCATGCTTCTCCGGATAGCCCACAAACTCAAAGGCGCCCCGATGCAAGAACGAAAAGGGGGCCCTCCAAACAAGCAGAGCAAGGAGGGGAGGGGGGAAGTCCTCTCATCCGGAGACAAACGTCCAGCGGCCAACACACAACAGTCTGAAAAAAATATATAGCAGAAAAATAAAACAGTAAAATAAAGAATAAAAAGTACATACATGAACTTCATAGAACTCAATTAAAAGGGTAACACTGCATCTGTATATGACACAGTGACAATAAAATAAAATTATGACGGAATGGGATGTTGTCCGCCTGCGGGTGTGCTCAATCTGCGTGGCCCCGGCGCTTACCGCTGGCCCGACTACCGAGTGACACGCACTCGGGGTCTCGTGCGGCCTGGAGTGACCCTGGGGAAGGGTTAGCGGGCGGTTGAGGGGACCCCTGTGCCGAACCAGCCCGACCACTGAGCAACACGGTACTCAGCGTCTCGAGCAGCTGGTTCACTGACCTTGTGGGTGTGGGACGTCTGTGGAGATCGGATCTGCCGCGGAGGAATATTCGGATCTTAAGTGGAGGATATCTGATCTTATCTATGAAAGGTTCGGATCTACGGGACCGGGTGAATCTTCGGATCGGACTGCGGGGGACGTTACGGAACTCACGGTAGTGGCTGACTGTTCGGATCTTAAGTCGATCCCCTGGATATACCGAAGCGCGGTACGCGGCCGCGCCTTTCGGATCGGATCCTGGTTGAATCCCCTCCGACTCGATGATTTCACTCTGCGCCTCTGTCCTGATGCCCGATGCAGGCACAGAGCGCTCGATTCAGTTCGGATCGTTGTTGGACACCGCACCCTGAGACCGCGGGGGATACTCAGAGAAACTATGCGGCGGAGAAATAAAGTCATCAGACGAGGCTGGATGCACTGGTAAATCTGGCTTTATTATTCACAGCTCAGGCATTTATCACTTTACACAAATTATGAATACAATGGGGAACCCTGCCCGCCCTCACAGGACCCATTGGCCGTTACAGTTCGGGGAGTCGCCGATTCGGACCGGATGGTCCGAATCGGCCATTTTACGATTCGAACCGGATGGTTCGAATCGGCCATTTTCCGATTCGAATAATCTGATTGCAACTAGACATGTGCATTCGTTTTAGTACTAAAACGATTTAGTCCGAATTTTGGGATAATTTAGTTTTAGTATGACTCAAGAGAAACGAAACTGCTCAGTACAAAAAACGAAAGAAACTAAAATAAAGTGCACTACATTTTAGTTTCAGTCCTTTTTGTGATATTACATTGATGAGTGAAGGAGACCAGCAATGAAGAGAGCAACATCGTAACATCCGAAGTTCTGCACCCTCCACATGCCAATGCAGGAGGATGTTCTATACAGAGAGGGACATTAATTCAGGAGGATGTTCTATATATAAACAGAGAGGGGTATTAATTAATGCAGGTGGATGTTGTATACATTATACAGAGAGGGGTATTAATTAATGCAGGTGGATGTTGTATACATTATACAGAGAGAGCCTTTTTTTTTAGCCCTTTAAATCCAGTGGCTGTGAGCACTGAGATCGGCTGCTTGTTACATTATCTCTCAGTACAATGTATCAGGCTCAGCTGTTACAGTAACTGACTGCTGCTCATCACAGCGCTCAGATTTTCAGTAAAACAAGGAAATAATATTGTTCTAACCTCTTATATATAAAAATATTATTTACTAGTTTTACTGAAACTCTGAGCGCTGTGATGAGCAGCAGTCAGTTACTGTAACAGCTTTGCCTGACACGGGGCAGTATTACAATGTTGGTGCTAACTTAACCAGAGCTGTTTGTAACTGAAACCTCCATAGGCTATAATAGCTCTGGGAAGTTTACAACAGCTCTGGTTAAGTTAGCAACAGCTATATAATATGGCCCACATTGTGCTGAGAGTGAGAGATGCTTAACAAGCAGCGATCTCAGCCCTCTGAGGAGCCACTACAATAGTAATTGTATCCACTGGTTTTCGGATGAATGAAATTAGTTTTCATACTATAGAACTGAAAACGAATTTCCTTTAGTAACTAAATAAATTGCATTTTAGTACTAATGCATTAGTTCAAAACGAAATTTTGTGCTGTGCACATGTCTAATTGCAACCACGAGGCGATCGGAAAATGGCCGGCGGGCAAGGCAGACAAAGGGAACACATTTCACAATAACCAACGGGGACACTTTATTACACCCACACATTAACCACATCTAATAAAAAGTACTGCAAACTCTGTGCGTGCTACCGCACCTAAGTGTTCATGGCCAAATCAATGTCCTTGTGCACCGCCCCTGGCTGAGGGTGCTGGGCCATTCCGTGACAAAAATAAAAGGCGAAAATTATAAAGAATGAAACTATGTGACACCTCTAATGGAAAATTATTAATGATAAACACGTGAGGCCTAAATTCATAAAAAGAATATAATATCAAAGGGAAAAGGAGAATTAAAAAGGGAAAAACTGAAAAAAGGGAAAAATAGTAAATGACAAACTTCAAAGTCCGCATTTAATCCCATAGGGAGAAGGGTGTCTAAAGTATAAATCCAGCGCATCTCTGACTTGATAATTTTAGAGTGCATATCATCACCCCTCCAGTCTCGTGTAATTATTTCCAAACCCTGGAACTCGAAACCTTTGGGGTTGCAGGAATGGACATCCTTAAAATGTGTTGACACGCTATGTTTGTCGTAACCTCGAGTGATATTACAGAGGTGTTCGTTGATTCTGATATATAAAGCCCTTGAGGTCTGACCCACATAACGCTTACCACAAGGGCATTTAAGTAAATAGACGACATTCTTGCTATGGCAGGTGATAATTTGATGAATAGAAAAATTGGATTGATTGTAAGGGGTGTCGATGGTTCGAACCAGTCTTTTACGACTGCCTGTCTTTCTGCAGGCAATGCATTGCCCGCAACCGTAAAAACCCATATCTAGACCAAAAGTATTTTTTTTATGGTCTGGGTTCGTAAATGATTTTTAGTTAGTTGGCGTCCAAATATTCTTACCCCCTCTATAAATAATAGTGGGGTGGTCAGGTAGGAGAGTATTAAGTAGCGGATCTCGTTTAAGGATTGGCCAGTGTCGTCTTATTGAACGTGAGATGGCCTTATTAGTAAGATTGTAGTCTAACACCGAATGGGTAAAGATCTAGTATCGCTATTGTGGTGTGGTTTATATTTCAAGAGTGTAGTTCTATCTATTTTGGAAACTTCATTGCGCACAAGAAAAAGTTGACTCCTTTCATATCCCTTGGACACTTTGGCATATGGACACTCAGGGGTTATTACCGACTGAGGAAGCCTGCAGGACGGCAGGAGAAACGCGTTTCGGTCTATCCCCCCTTTTTTTGTACTCATTTTATTGGTTTTATTTGCAATAAATTTTTATTCTTTATCTTCACCATACCATCATTTATTTTTCAACCATCTGAGATCTAGGAAGCCTGCGATCCTGGTATCCACCGAGATTCAAGAAGGGTGATACCTATTTAAAACGTTCTGAGGCCTTTTCTACTGAGCCACCCTAAAAAGAGGCTCTATACCACGTGAGTGTGTCAATGCTATTTGATATATATTACTAGCATAACAATATTACGCTATACACTCTCCATCTGTCCGAGGTTGCATCTGTACTATTCCACCATTCTGGACAAGAGAGAGTGTATATAAGAAAACAAAGCGAGACAAGAGCTATCGAACACTGTGGGTGAAGCCCCCCTCCAAGTGGCTTACAGGCGCTGACAGAGAGCCTCACAGGCTCCACCTTTGTGAGTGTGCAATTGCTACCTTTTGTTCATATTTTACCTTTTGGTATTGCGCAATTTGTTTTTCTCTACTCTATAGGTTTATGCCTTTTTCTACTGGTTTATACCTAAGATGAGTATACTCTTTGCACTCCATCTTTGACACCTGGTGAGAGTGCTTTAAGTGTCTGCCTTTTTGCGCTCCCTGATCTGCCTTCTTGGCATATCCACTCTCTGTACTGTATTTGTGGGTGAGGGATACACTCATTGGTGAGCTGCAATCATCCACTTCCATATCCAGATTTATTTTTTAGCGCCATATAAACATCTTTCACCCATTCACCTGGGTTCCCTTGTTTATATGTTTTATTGCAGGAGTTTTTTCACAGATATAAGCATTGTAACATGTCATAGTATGATTTTTTTTTATTTGTTTTTAGCACTTTTACACCATCCAGCATTTTTTGCATCCTTTACTCTTCCTTATACTTGATAAAGTACAGTGATGGATTGATGCTGTGTGCGCAGCTTAAGCCCATGTCTGCTTTCTCCCCAACGAACGCTGCTACAAGCGCTCAGATAGACCTGATGAAGTCAGTGCAAACTCCGGTAAGAACGGGGGGCTCCACATAGCCTGACCACTTTAGCTTATTAGGGTGTCCCTTTACAACAATTTCATGAACAAACTGAGCGGGAGGAAGGTCCGGGGGTGGAAGAGAGTGAGTTTGTTCAAGGGACTTGACCTGAGTATGAGAGGGAGTGGATATGGACAAAAGACCGGACCCGAGTGTGGGGGGGGGGGTTTGTGAGAACGGACCAAAGGGAGAGAATGGCAGGTCCAGACCAAAGAGGGGGTGGCAGGCAGGTTGAGGTGTGTGACACAGGACGAAGCAGAATCTGAGGTTATAATGTTTAACAGCTGTGCACAAATCCATTAATTGATAATGAAATTAGTTGTCGATTAATCGATTAGTTGTTTCAGCCCTAGATTTATTATAGCTTACAGAAGCATTGATTAAATAAATAGCTTGATTATATTAAAGGTTTTTCTGCACGAATGAGTAACTTGGTTATATTATTGATACGGTGACATAGGAATAATATGGATAAATTGGAGCCCTTGAAAGATTGTTTCGGTTTTAGTGCTGTTGATTCAATGTGTGCTTGTAGGATAGCGCTTCCTTCAGGAACCTTCAGTAAATGGGTTTAATTGGTGGGGCTTATAGGCCTAAAGGGACGGTCTTCACTTCTATGGTGGTTTATTTGTTCCCCAATATAAGGTCAGCAACCTCCTTGTTCCTCCAAAGAAAACAGGGGGGGGCATGTGAAGGATCATTAACCACTTTGGTAATAAATGAAGTTCAGATGGGTGCTCACATTTTATTGTGTCTGATCCAGACACCAGGAATATGAGCCGCCAGAGTTACAAGGGGGCTCCGGATCCACCACCTTCTCTGATAGAAGGAATGAGGCAATAGGAACACTAAAACGCATTTCGCGGCTTCAATCCGCTTCCTCGGTTAGTGTAGTCCTTCAAGAGCCATCACTGGCTTTAAATAGTCTCCAGTCCTTGTTAAAAATGAAAGTAAAGGCCGCGTGAGAGAATCCAAAATGGCCACCGCGAGCCACACCGCGCATGCGCGTGACATCATGCGGGTCAAGTCATAATGGCAGTGCGTGTCACTGCGTGTCAATTGTGTGATCCGGTTCCATTTTAATCACGATCAGAATTTACCATTCTGTTTCCTACTGCTTGGACTAGTTTCAGCCTTCTCCATTGTACCCTGTTCTCTGTATATCTTATACCAGTGATGTATGTGTTCCGTTTGGATATTCAGGTATACCTTGTCCTGTGTTGGTAAAACAATTACCACTCGTTGTTGGTAAAACGTTTCCCACTTGTTGTTGGTAAAACGTTTCGCACTCGTTGTTGTTAAAATGTTTCCCACCCGTCAAAACGTTTCCCACTCGTTTTGTTTACTGTATCTGGTATCGTGTCCTGTGCACACCTATACGTATATTTGTGTTTGTGTCCCTAAGCGGTATTTAGTTTACCGACCACTTAAAGGATCGGAGGGGTAGATAGGGACTGTCGTAAGGGACTTGCATTGTGTTTGTAGAGGGATACGTGCCACAGAGTCTGCATTATTACACATTTTATCTAAAACAAAAGCCACTGTACTGGTGCAGGGAAAGGCTGGAGTCCTATGGACCCCTGTATCTCCATTATGTACATCCCCACAAGGTGAAGCGAAGTGTCATTGAAAAGGATAAAGTCTGGCCTTTTCGCTGATACCAAACATGACCATATAATGTGTAAAAATAAAAAAAGTGGAAAAAAAAAACAATTGCAAAACATCTTTTTTTTTTCTCTGTTCTAAGGCAGCGTCATTATTAGTTTATAACGCAGTGTCGCTGCACTAATTCACCTTCTCCTTTCCCACACTGAGCAAATTTGAAAGTGATGGCATAATGCGTTACTATGCATTACTTCATCTAAAAATGGGGGGGGGGCACTAGGAGGACTTGTCCCCGGGCGCCATATGACCTTGCTATGCCTCTGTATCCAGTACAGCAGACTGTAGGCTTCACAAAGCCTGATGAAAGTTTAGTAATAAGTTAAAACCTTGCCTATAAAGCTGACAGTCTGCGGACACTGCAGCCCCTGTACTGTAACATCTGATGGTTTAAATGATGGTCTGTACAGCGTACAACACCACAGTATAGTAACATTATTTCCAAAGGATGTCGAGCTTCCCGACAGTTTCAGGGAAACGGGAACAGCCCACTGTAGGGGGACCACAGCAACCCACCAATCAAGGTCCCTACAGTATCAAGATTGTTCCCAAGAACACCAATCGTTATGCAGTGCAGAAAGACACAAGGTACTTTTGTAAAGTCAGTTATCTACCCCCACAACATAGTGCTAAATTGTTAAAGTTGATTGGAAAGCGATGTTTAGTGCAGTGTATACTGGACAATATTACCCCAACAGCACTCTGGGATACTGGATCTCAAGCCAGTTTAATAAATGAAGACTGGAGAAGCAAGTACCTCTCACATACGATGGTAAAACCAATCGTAGAGCTACTAAGACAGGTTACGCTTACTGGGATGGCAGCTAATCAAACCAGGCTCTGGTCCCAGTTGTCAAGTGCCAATACTTGTGTCCAGTGATCCCCAGATAGCAGAAGACCCTATAATTGGCTACAATGTAATTGAGGAAGTTATCAAAGGACAAGATGAACAACAAAAGGCAGTCCCTGAAGTTAATACAACCAGTATGGTGAGCAAAGCTTTCTGTATTGACCAAAGAGAAGCCAAGGCACTCATTCAAGTAATACGCTCATGTCAGTGGCACTGTGAGGGGAGTGTAGTTAAGATCGGGAGAGGAAGAATGGTCCTTCCCCAGGACACGTCACAATGGTGTGATGCTGTACACATCTGGGACAGAGAGGAAAAGAGACTGTGATGTTGTTTGTTCCTGAAGAAAAGGCACTGTGGGCCGAAGGGTTACAGATCAATGAAGTGTTGGTGACCATAAGTAAAGGCAATTCATTCCGAATACCAGTCGCAGTGATCAACACTACCAATTCCAATATTACACTGGAACCACGAACCACCCTGGGACATGTCCAGCCTGTGAAAGCAGTGTATCCAGCAGCAGTGCAGCCTGTGGAGATTTATCCAAGAGTACCTGACCAGAATGTGATAAGCTTACAAGGACAGGGTAACCTCTCCAGAAACTCCAGACTTTGAACACAGCAGCTTGACACAGATGCAGAACCACAGTAAAGCATGGGACCCACCAATATCGTTGAATACATCTAATCAGGAGCAGCAGGCGGTGGCGAAGAGGATGCTCAGAGAAGAATGTCAAGCTTTTTCTCGAGATGATAATGACGTGGGCTGTATTCCATCATTAAAGATGCATATTTCTCTGACAGGTCTTCTGCACGGGAGTTAGATCTATCATTCAGTCCCAAAGCCATTGCATAAAGAAGTCAAGGAGTACCTGCAGGACCTTTTAAATCGAGGATGGGTCACAAAATCGAGATCCCCATACTCCGCACCAATCGTCCGCGTGAGAAAGAAGGACGGCAGCATGCGACTCTGCTGCGACTACAGAGAGCTGAACCAGAAGTCAATACCTGATAGACATCCCATTCCCAGGATCCAGGACATATTGGACAGTTTAAGTGGGAGCTCCTGGTTTTCCATATTAGACCAGGGAAAAGCCTACCACCAAGGGTACCTTGATGAGGAAAGTCGTCCCCTTACATCTTTCATTACCCCTTGAGGCTTGTATGAGTAGGTACGCATTCCATTTGGTTTAAGTTCAGCTCCAGCGGAGTTTCAAAGAAGTATGGAAGACTGTCTGTCAGGACTTAGAGATGACATATGTCAACCCTATTTAGATGATAACCTGGTACACAGCAATTCTTTTGAGGACCATCTCCAACATATACAGACTGTCCTGCGTCGGTATCAGCAACATGGCATCAAACTCACCGCAAAGAAGTGTGAACTGTTCAAGCGAAAAGTGAGATTCTTGGGCAAGATGGTGTCAAAAGACGGCTATACAATGGACCCAGCAGGGGTGGCCCCAGTTCAGGCACTTAAAGAAAGGAAGCCAGCAACAGTAGAAGAGCTCAGGAAAGTACTGGGATTCCTCTCCTACTACAGGTCCTATGTCCAGAACTTTTCTCGCATTGCCAAGCCACTGTATGATTTGCTATCAGTTCCATTGTCGAGTGATAAATCTGTAGATCTGCTATGAGGGGGCAAGAGTCCCCTTAAAAAAAAGAAAGTGTCAGGGGCAAGAAAAGAGGGCCAACTGCCAAGTAGAACCCCTATCACCTGGACAGACCAACATCAGGAAGTACTGACCCAGTTAGTTGACTACTTGTCTAATCCGCCAGTGTTAGATTACCCAGACTTCAATCAACCCTTTGTGTTGCACTGTGATGCCTGCCAAGAAGGACTGGGAGCGGTACTCTACCAGCGGAGGGATGGAAAACTGAAGGTCATTGCATAAGGGTCCAGGACTCTTACACCACCAGAAAAAAGGTATCATATGCATTCAGGTAAATTGGAATTCCTGGCATTAAAGTGGGCTATATGTGAGCATTTCAGGAATCATTTATATCATGCACCTTCATTTGTTGTATACACGGATAACAACCCACTCACGTATGTCCTGACCACTGCCAGGCTGAATGCAACTGGGCAGAGGTGGATCGCAGAGTTGGCTGACTTCAACTTCACTATCAAATATCACCCTGGCAAGTCCAATGCAGATGCAGACGGCCTATCGAGAATGCCGCTAGACATTGATGGACTTATACTGCAGTGCACTGAAGAGGTCAGTGAGGAGGTTATCAGATCGTCTACACAAGCAATTCTCATGCAACAAATGGAAGCAACGCCGTACTTTAATTCCGTAACCTTAGAGGCTATGGAAGAACAAGGGGAGAGAGATCAACTACTGGAATCGATCCAGCCAATCCCAAGAAGAGAAATAAGAAGCACAGCAAAGAGATGCAGTAATTGGAAAAGTACTCGACTACAAAGCCAGAAATCACCCAGTGCAAAAGCCAGTCAAGCAGAAGATAGTGATGTAAAAGCCTTGCTGAGAGAATGGACAAAGCTTCACATAGCGCAAGATGGCCCCTTGCACAGGAAAACCAAGTCTAGGTACCAGCTAGTGCTTCCAAGAGGTACCGGCTACTGGTCTATATAGAACTCCACCAGGAGATGGGGCATCTCGGCGTGGAAAGAACACTGAATTTGATCAGAGAGCGGTTCTATTGGCCCAAGATGGAACGGGATGTGGAGCACTTTGTGACACAGGAGTGCGAATATCTCAAGAAGAAGAAGCCAAACAGACCTACCCGAGCACCCTTGTCAACCATTAAGACTACTCATCCGTTTGAACTAGTTTCTGTGGACTTCCTCCATCTTGAAACATTTAAAGGAGGATATGAGTATATCTTAGTTGTAATCGATCATACTACAAGATTTGCACAGGCGTACGCTACAACAAACAAATCAGCAAAGACTGTGGCCGACAAGCTGTTCAATGAGTTTGCCCTCAAATTCGGCTTTCCAGAGAGAATTCACCACAACATGGGGAGAAAATTTGAAAATCAGCTATTGTCCAGACTAAAAGACTACTGTGGAATCAAAGGTTCGCACACTACCCCATATCACCCGCAGGGCAATGGACAGGTAGAAAGATTTAATAGAACTTTGCTCTCTATGCTAAGAACACTGACCGAAGATCAGAAAACAAGGTAGTCCATGCTTACAATTGCACTTGCAGTGATGCCACAGGCTATTCGCCGTTTTTCTTATTGTTTGGGAGGTATCCCAGATTACCAATTGATCTCCTGTTTGGTGTAAGAAGGGACAGCAATAAGGGCTCCTATAAAGACTACGTCGAAAATTGGAGGAAGCGGATTGGCTGAAGCCTAGGGAATAGCATCTTGGTCTGCAGCAAAGACGGCAGCAAGAGGAAAGGAACAGTACGACAAAAACATCTATGGCGCAGAGTTACAACAGGGCAGCCGAGTATTTGTAAAAAATGTGGGTGAGAAAGGAGGCCCAGGGAAGATACGCTCATACTGGGAAGATAGAGTGTATGTCGTTGTTAAAAAGAATGGAGAAGATATCCCAGTTTTTGAAGTAAAACCAGAAAATGGAGTCGGTAGAACAAAAGTGATGCTCCAGAATTTGCTTTTACCACGTGACCATCTTCCAGTTGAGCAACCTCCACAAAACCACAAAAATGAAGACTTAACAAAGAAATCCAAAGTTAGAACGAGAAGACCCAGTGTTCCACAGAAACAAGAAGACACAGACAGCGAGTGGGATTCTAATGGTGAACTCCAGAGATTTCATTACAGCGGGCCAATACCAGAACAGCAAGTGAATTCTTTGCTGAATCCAACAGCTGAGGCATTCCATCCACAGGGAACAGAAGAAAGACAGTGTCGATGGATCACAAGGGAAGAGCAAATGCAGAAGACATAGAAACACCGTCATTGGAAAGTGTAGAGGAAGATCCTCAAATGACACCTGTGGACATCACAAGGGACGATACACTGGAGGATGAAGACCAGGATGAGATGAGCGAAACGCGACTCTACCCTAAAAGAGAGAGAAGACAGCCGAAAACACTGACCTATGAAACACTTGGTCAACCCAGCATTGTGCAGAGAAACCTAACCGCACATAAGATCAGTATGGACTATTACTGGAGATCATGGTGAATAATATAATAGACTGTTGCCAGAGACTATAAAATGACTCATGCATTGGGAAAATGGTTGGGGAACGTTTTGTGTGAAAGTTAAGGCCGATAATTGTGGAATGTCGGGGCGACATTTATTTGGTGGGGGAGAGTGTGGCATGGTAGCTTTAAACGCACATGTATAGTTATGGTAGGGTACTGACCGGTGAGTATCACCTCCAGCCAGCAGATGGCGTAAGCCTGGTTGGGAGTGGAGGGTCCTGTACCAGGAAGTGTTAGGCTCTATGGTTAATCTCACTGGTGCATGAGGAGACTGTAAACACCTCATGCTATTACAAGAGTTTAAAGCATTGTTTTTTACTTCATACAGGCACACAGATTAATAAACGGTCTGTAACTGAAGAACAGAGTGTGAGTTTCTTTATTGCAAACGTGCAACAACATCCCTGGGTGTTTGTCTCTTGCTCAGTACCACATACTGTAAGCTTTATAGGCAAAGTCTTAATTTATTACTAAAGTTTCATCCGGCTTTGTGGAGCCGACAGTCTGCTGTACTGGATATGAGACCGAAGATTTCTACATAATGTGAGTATCTTGCTCACTAGGGTTGGTGTCACCCAGTGCGGCAATGTATGGTGTCACCCCGCCCCCCCATGCCTTACAGTTTTTTTGACTACTTTTTCTCATAAGTCAGTGCTCCCATATAACACTGAATGCTCATCCAAAGCGCACATTACTGTGAGGTTTATTGCTGTGGAGCTCTCTCATATACTCATACACAAATTTTGTAGAACTGCCAGCAAGCAAGATGCCTGTATGAAGGCAGTGAATGTCCCCATAGAGAAGTAATGGTTAATCTGTTCAGAGACACCGAACAGCAAAGAAATGTCCTGATGTTCAGTGGTTTCATTCGTACGGTTTATTCAGGCGAATCCCATAGGTTTCAATGTTAAAAATATTCCTGTTTTATCCAATATCTAATAAAATGTTTATTCCTTTAATCTGTAGTAAAAAATCTCTTTATTTTTTCTTCAGTATCTTTTAGGCATTTTTCAAAAAAATCCAAATTTTTTTCTAATATAATTTTTTCTTTTTTCTGTAACAGACCTTTTTATTATCATTCATAGGATCTTATATGTTAATTCCAGACATTTTCGTTCAGTAGTTTTTTTAAAACAGCAGGCGATGGGTTTGCGGCAGCTTTCGGTGGATGATTCCCTGCACCTCAGGGACCCTGCGGTGAATTTACCGGGGAAATCTGATTCCCCAAAGTGTGGGGAACAACAGAACACTGAAACATCTGCGTCATTTCGATGCTCTGTGAATATCTCCTTTAGTGGTGTTTTTTTTTTGCTGCCCCCTGGAAAGTGCCAGCCTAGGCCCAGGGCCGGTGCAAGCATTTTTGTCTAGTCAGGTGAAGGTGCATTTTGGTGCCCCCCCATCCGTGTCATGTCAAGCCAATCAGGATAGAGGTGCCATAATAATCTCTATATATACACATACATATATACACACTCTAGGGTTGCACCAATACCACTTTAAGACCAATACATTTTTTTCAGGTACTCACCAATGTCATGCCCACTCAGATACATATATACTGACCAGAACAATCCCAGATACATATATACAGAGACCTCAGACCAGAACATGCCCAGATAAATATATACAGAGACCTCAGACCAGAACATGCTCAGATACATATATACAGAGACCTCAGACCAGAACATGCCCAGATAAATATATACAGAGACCTCAGACCAGAACAAGCCCAGATACATATATACAGAGACCTCAGACCAGAACATGCCCAGATAAATATATACAGAGACCTCAGACCAGAACATGCTCAGATACATATATACAGAGACCTCAGACCAGAACATGCCCAGATAAATATATACAGAGACCTCAGACCAGAACAAGCCCAGATACATATATACAGAGACCTCAGACCAGAACATGCCCAGATACATATATACAGAGACCTCAGACCAGAACATGCCCAGATACATATATATACAGAAACCTCAGACCAGAACATGTCCAGATACATATATAGTATGTCCAGTATAGTATGCCCCAGCTCACATAGATATATATATTGCCTCCAGCTCACATGGGTATAGCTTCCCCCTGCTCACGTGGGTATATTTGCCCCCTGCTCTCATGGGTATGTTTGCGACCTGCTCTCATGGGTATAATTGCCCCCTGCTCACATGGGTATAATTGCCCCCTGCTCACATGGGTATAATTGCCCCCAGCTCACATGGGTATATTTGCCCCCTGCTCTCATGGGTATATTTGCCCTTGCTCTCATGGGTATATTTGCCCTCTGCTCACATGGCTATGTTTGCCCCCTGCTCTCATGGGTATATTTGCCCTTGCTCTCATGGGTATATTTGCCCGCTGCTCACATGGGTATGTTTGCCCCCCTGCTCACATAGGTATATTTGCCCCCCTGCTCACATGGGTATATTTCCCCCCGCTCACATGAGTATATTTGCCCCCGATGCTCACATGGGTATATTTGCCTCCCCCGCTCACATGGGTATCTTTGCCCCCCCGCTCACATGGGTATATTTGCCCCCAGCTCTCATGGGTATATTAGCCCCCTGCTCACATGGGTATATTTGCCCCCTGCTCTCATGGGTATGTTTTGCCCCCCCCTGCTCTCATGGGTATATTTGCCCCCTGCTCTCATGGGTATGTTTTGCGCCCCCCTCTCACATGGGTATATTTGCCCATTGTCCCCACCTCTCACCTCTCTGCTGCCAGGACCACCGCCGTTCTTCTACTGCTCCGAGTCCCCAAACGGCAAGCGGTGGCTGACAATGCAGCTTTGCCGCTCGCCTGGGATGGGAACCAGGTGACCTGATTGGCTGAATTCTCGCGAGATCATGCGCTGGTCAGGTCACGTGGTTCCCATCCTTCCCAGGCAAGCGGCAAAGCTGCATTGCCAGCCGCTGGTCGCCGTTTGGGGACTGGAGTGTAACGCCGGCGGAAGCGGCGATGATTTTTCTCTGGCTTCTGTCAGGTTTGAGGGGGCGCCGGCCCGGGGCAAATCCAGACAGTAAGGCGGCCACCTTACGTTAGCGCCGGCCCTGCCTTCCCAGGACATACTTGAAAATGAGAGAATTCTCAATGTATCCTTCCTGGTAAAATATTTTTGTGTAAAAAAAATAATAAAAGAAAATTATTTTTTAGGGTGTCACCTGGTGTGGGCTGCACCCAACACCCCCTTGTGACGACACTGATCTTGCTATATCCTATGCACGTTTGGTGACGCTGTCTGTCAATCACTTTGCTTTTTGTTTATTTTTCTTGCTTGAGCATCTTACCTGGGTTCCTGAGTGTAGATATCATCTTGCCTGTGGCTGAGTTCCAGATTTCTCCACCATATCTGACGCCTGGTTGCCAGTCACCATTATCACCATTGCTGCTGGTTCCTGAATTACTGGATTCTCTTATATTAACTCCATAGCCCACTATCCTGTGTGTCTGGAGTCTTACTCGTGGCAGTCGCTGCTCCAGCTCTCCAACAAGGTTGACCTTCAAGCAAGGTATTACTGCAAAGCTCCTACTGCCTGTTAAAGTGGACTCCTGTGCAGCCTGGGACTACCTTACCCATCATCCACTTGTTTAGAATCTTTACCTGTATTCACCTTTTGGAACCTTTATTTTGCAAAGTCATTACTGTTTTGTTCTATATTTCAATCTTCATCTGTTTAAAGACCACTTGCTGCTCACCTCTGAATGCACTGATATTTACGTATACAGCTTCCTGTGTCTGCTTGCTCTGCTCACCCCCATCGCTTGGGTAAATAAACAAAGACCTAATGGGTCCCACCATGGCTCCATCCCGGGTCGGGCCTGACAGTAACCTGTGATATAGCTAGTGATATTTGGATCTTATATATATATTTCATGGCAATAAGTGTGAGTTAATGGACTTTTATTCCTTCACATGTCCTTCCCCCACTCTTTTCTTTGGAGGAACAAGGAGGTACCTTGAGAAAGACTCTGAGCCGACACGTCAGGCATGTGTTACAGGAATTTTTAATATGATTCATTTAATATTTTTTTTGTTTTTATCCAAGTTCTCCAGTGCATTCGGCTTCTTTGTGGATTTTGGGCACGGAGGATCTTCTGATATTTTGGAAGCTATCACGAGCTGCTTATGGGATATATATATATTATATTATTTCAGAAGTCATTTACACATCTGTCATATATCCCTCTATACACACGACGCAAGTCCCTTTAGACAGTACATATCTACCCCTCCGAACCTTAAGTGGTCGGTAATCTGACTACCGTTTAGGGACACAAACATATATATCTCTGGTATATAGTATGCACAGGACGGGATGACCAGGTACTGTTATACAAAACGAGTGGGACATGTTTTATCAACGCACGGACAAGGTGACCAGGCACTGTTATACAAAATGAGTGGGAAATGTTTTATCAACGCACAGGACAGGATGACCAGGCACTGTTATACAAAACGAGTGGGAAATGTTTTATCAACGCACAGGACGGGATGACCAGGCACTGTTATACGAAATGAGTGGGAAATGTTTTATCAACGCACAGGACAAGGTGACCAGGCACTGTTATACAAAATGAGTGGGAAATGTTTTATCAACGCACAGGACAGGATGACCAGGCACTGTTATACAAAACACAACCAAAGTGGTAGGCGCCCCCGCCTGTACCGCCACCAAATCTCCAAAGCCAACCAGCACTCAGTGGTTTCCCCCAAACCAGTGAACAATACACAACAAATACGTAACTGGCGGCGCGATAAATATCGCTGTAGGATCTTATGGTGGTTCTCTTGTCTTGTCTCGTTCACATATATGGTAAAAAACAAAGAGAATACAATAGTGCAGACGAAATGCAATGGCAATAGCTATGAATACTGTATTGTTCCCACTCACAAAAGAAGAGCCCCAGCACTGGCTCTGAGTGGGTCAGCGCATGTGGTCAATGGTTCTCCTCTGAAGGGGATGACCTATCGCCTTCAGTGATGACGTTTAGCTTCCGATATTGGTGTAAGAAGAAACATGTGAAAAGAAGAGAAACACTCCTTTGCGTGGATCTGTCAAACACACAATGCAATACTGATGAAGGAGTTGAACTCACGTGGGTTGGAGCTTAAAGCCAAGCTCTAGGACAGACCGCTTGTGGACTTATTAGAGGGAAAGTCCATAGAAACCTCTTTAAACAGCAAGCACACCAGGGACTGATGCAAAGAAAAATTTAATAAAACTTAAAAACATTATATAAAAAAATAAAATACAATATCTGGCTCAGCCAGTATACCCAGACGCGTTTCGCCACAGCATGTGGCTTCCTCAGTCGGTTTACAGGTGGGTGAATGAGTCACAATATATAAGATGCAGTTTTGATTGTCCCCAGGTGTGATTAACTGATGGGCGTGTGTTGCACGCCTTAGATTAGCGAGATGCCGGTTCCTCCGCAAGTCCGCCATCTGAAAAACAGTTCATTCTGCTTTTTTCAAACACTGCAATCCTTTGTGGGACAATGGGTGAGACATAATACACATATACATACAACTACACACAGAACAGTAGCAGAGAGGACCCAAGAGCTTACAATCAACCAAGGACAGGGCTAGTCCCACACATCTCGCATACATATAGAAACATAGAAAAATGTCGGCAGATAAGAACCTTTCAGCCCATCTAGTCGCCCAATTACATGGATACTTTACCTGGATTTATCTTTTGTTTAGGATAGCCTTATGCCTATCCCATGCCTGCTTAAATTCAATTACTGTTTTGGCCTCTACCACTTCTACTGGAAGACTGTTCCATGTATCCACCACCCTCTCAGTAAAATAATGCTTCCTGATGTTACTTTTAAACCTTTGCCCCTCTAATCTAAGACTATGTCCTCTTGTTTTGCTACTTTGTTTCCTTTTAAATATACTCCCTTCCTCTACCTTGTGGATTCCCTTTACGTATTTAAATGTTTCTATCATATCTCCTCTGTCTCGTCTTTTTTCCAAGCTATACATGTTAAGATCATTAAGTCTTTCCTGGTAACTTTCTCCTTCAAGCCGTACACCATTTTAGTAGCCCTTCTCTGAACTCTCTCTAAGATGTCTATATCCTTCATCTCATGTTTTATCACTCAGCGAATACCAGTAATAGCAAGACGGTACACAAGGGGTGTCTTTTATACGAGCCAAATCGGTCAGAGTTAGCTGAGCATCCACTGGCACCATATTCGGACAACCGATGCGTTCATCAGACCATGGACGACGTCGGACGTCCGAGCTCATGTGTACTATAAATAGTTTTATTTTAGTTGCTTTTATAAATCCCCTGATCAGTTTCTCCACATCCATATTCTCTGATCTGCTGAAATACATGCCATGCAAACGAGTGAAATAGTAGTGATCGCCCATCTGATGCCGTCTACTCTTTACCCGTCGCTGGAAGATGGACGTCAGACGTCAGACGCAATGGACGATGGTACATTCACCCGCATGTTGTTGGATCAGACGAACGATGACAGACAAGATCAGATGATCGCACCATCGCACAAATACGTTGCCAGTGGACGCCCAGCCTTAGAGTGGTCAGAAATAGCCAAAAACAATACACAAGGGGTATTTATCATACATTCCGAATCAAATACCAAACAGCTGAAACAATACCAAATGAGTCAGTGAATCGCAGAATGAGACACGCAGCACTAAGGGAAGAAACTCCACGACAGCACGATGACCCGGATCTCACTGCCTGCTTTTAAACACAGCGGGTGCTCGTCATCTTATCGCGCCCCACTGTAACGTTGGGAGCTTCCAGCCCTACCTGTGTGCTTGAGGGCAGCATGTCTGATGCTGCTCGCTGACCAAAGCCCGGTTTAAATGGAGACAGGCAGGGAGGTGGTTGCATGAGGCGCGGCTTAAGCGGGGGGGCGTGGCCTGGTGAAGGTCTTTAAAAACCCTCAGTGTATTCTCAGCAGTTGCCAGATCGTGGTTATACATACCTGAGCTCCTTGTACCTGACTGCTATATTGAATTAACCCGTTATTGACCTCTGCTTTTTTCTGACTATTCTGCCTTCTGTTGCCCTAGACCATTTTCTTGTACTACGCTACTGCTCTGATATCGACCCGGCTATTCCATTTGACCATTCTGAACTCTGTATTCCTGATTCTGGCTCGGCTGACTACTCCCCGTGTTGTTAACCCTTTCTGTCTAGCTAGTTTACCTGGCCAATTCTAAGGACCAGACAGTTAGAGATCTTTCATGGCTACTCTGTTGGTAGCTTCTGGGCTCTGTGGAGTGTGGGGCGTTAAGTACTGCGTGGTGGGATCTGGGAACCGTGACTTTACGATCTGGCCACTATGGATCCCGCAGACTTAACACAGCACTTGGCTAACTTTGTATCCAGACAGGATGAGCAGGATCATAGGATGGATCAGTTTGCTATTGCCTTACAAACTATCCTGACTCGTACGGCTCACCTGAAACCAGCTGGGGTTGCACCCCCGCTTGATATACCTGTGTCCCCTGTTGTTCAGACATCCCAGGTACACATGACCGCTCCTATGAGGTTTGACGGTACTCCCTCAGAGTGCCGGGGATTTTTGGTCCATGTGGATATTCATTTTAAATTAAATCCACAGATGTTTTTCTCTGACATTGCCAAAGTGGGGTTCATTATTAATCATCTGTCTGGCAGAGCATTGACATGGGCGACTCCGTTATGGGAGGCAGAGAAGCCTATCATACGGGATTATAAAGAATTCATAGCCGAGTTACAACGTACATTTAATCCTACCAGAAAGGCCACGGTAGCTGGCAAATCCTTGTTCCGAATACATCAAGGGAACAGGACTGTGTCTGATTATGCCATAGAATTTAAAACCTTGATCTCTGATGTGAACTGGACAAATGAGACACTGGTTCTGGCTTTTATGGAGGGGTTATCAGAGTCATTGATGCATGAATTGGCTCCACGTAAACTACCTGAGGTATTGTGTGAACTCATTGATTATTGTATAGATCTGGATAATCAGATAAGGGACAGAAGGACTCCAAGAGAAAAACCCAAGAGACCGTTACCTAGGTTGGCCCCTGTCTTTCAGGCACCACCAAGAGAGTTATCTCCTCCCTCTGAGCCTATGCAACTAGGCTGTATTAGGCTTACAGAGGAAGAGAGAACAAGGCGTTTTCGTGCCTGTATTGTGGTTTGGGGGGACATGTACGATTTCAATGTCCTACTCGTCCTAAAATGCATGATAAGCCGGAAAACTACCGCACCTAAGGCAGCTGAGGAGACAGGCCTTGGGTGTGACGTGTATGTCTCCTGTCAAAGACACTAAACTTATGTTACCAGTATCCTTGGCTTGGGAGACCAAGACCACACAGACTACCGCTTTTTTGGATTCTGGGGCTGCTGGCAGCTTTATTGATGTTAACTACGCTTCTTCCATTTCTCTACCTCTGGTTGTAAGAGAGACACCCTTAGCCGTCGAAGCCATAGACGGCAGACCGTTATCCTGCCCTAGGATTACTCACGATACGGTTACAGTGGTTCTTACCACTGGTCTCTTGCATAAAGAAGAAATCATATTTCAAGTTATCCATTCACCTTCCAATCCTGTTGTACTTGGTTTCCCTTGGTTGGTGAAACATAATCCTGTTATTGATTGGGCTAAGGGAGAGATACTGTCTTGGAGTCCTGCTTGTTTTGGGACTTGTTTAATACCCATTCAGCATGTCGGTGCCCTGAACACACCCACAGCTCCTCCATTATCTACAGAGGTTCCTGACCAATATGCCGACCTCGGGGCTGTATTTGATAAAAGAGAGGCAGAGAAACTGCCTCCACATAGACCATATGATTGTGCCATAGATATTCATCCTGGTACCATGCCTCCTCGAGGCAAAGTATATCCTCTTTCCATAAAGGAGAACCAAATTATGGAAGAGTACATAAAGGAGAATTTGGAGAGAGGTTTTATCCGACGTTCCTCTTCTCCAGCAGGGGCTGGGTTCTTTTTTGTGTCTAAAAAAGAGGGAGATTTACGCCCGTGTATCGATTATAGGGGGCTTAACAAGATCACCATTAAGAACGTGTATCCTATCCCTCTCATATCAGAACTGTTCGACAGGTTAAGGGGGTCAGCAGTATGCACAAAACTTGATTTAAGAGGAGCTTACAACCTGATACGTATAAAAGAGGGGCATGAGTGGAGAACAGCATTTAACACCAGGAGTGGGCATTATGAATACTTGGTCATGCCTTTCGGTCTTTGTAATGCTCCAGCGGTATTCCAGGATTTTATTAATGATGTGCTCAGAGATTTCTTACAAACCTTTGTTATAGTATACCTAGACGATATATTGATTTACTCTCCCGATCTGAAAACCCACCATGCACATGTCAGACAGGTATTATCAAAATTACTGGACAATGGTCTTTATTGCAAACTAGAGAAGTGTTTATTCGACATTACTACTGTGAAATTTCTTGGGTATATTATCACTCCAAAGGGTTTTGAGATGGATCCTTCTAAACTCACGGCCATCTCAGAATGGCTTCTCCCTCAAGGTCTCAAGGCCATACAGAGGTTTCTGGGGTTTTCCAACTATTATAGGAGATTTATCAAGAATTATTCCGCTGCAGCCTCCCCTATCATTAATATGACACGTAAAGGTCTGAAGAACCAGATCTGGTCTTCTCAATCCAAACAAGCATTCGAAGCCCTCAAACAAGCTTTCACTTCCGCTCCCGTGTTACGGCATCCTGATCCCAGGATTTCGTTTGTTCTTGAGGTTGATGCTTCCGAGATAGGCATTGGGGCTGTCCTGTCTTAAAGAGAGTCTCCAGGAAAACCTCTACATTGTGGGTTCTTTTCAAGAAAATTATCACCAGCAGAACGCAATTATGATATCGGTAACAGAGAATTGCTTGCTATTGTGTCTGCCCTATCAGAGTGGAGACATTTGTTGGAAGGTACTCTTTACCCTTTATTGATAATTACTGATCATAAGAACCTTACGTACATCGGGGATGCTAAACGTTTGAACGCGAGACAGGCCAGGTGGTCATTGCTACTGTCTCGGTTTAATTTTGTATTGACTTACAGACCAGGTGACCGCAATGTAAAGGCTGATGCCTTATCTCGTCAATATGACCCGTATGAATCTAATACACAAGACCACAATCCTATAGTTCCTCCTGAACGTATTGTGGCTTCCACAGTCTTGTCTGTCTCCTCGCCTTTCCTGGAACGCCTCCAGGCAGTTCAAGTAGGGGCTCCACCTGACAAGCCTCCAGATATGTTGTTTGTACCTGAAAAGGAAAGACAAGATCAACAGCAGTAGGTTATGTGGGAGAGGCTGAACCCGATGGACGCATGTCTTTTTTCAGCCTATATAACTATGTAACTATGTAACTATGTAACTACTATGTAACTCATAATGTTTCATGATTCTAAACCAGCAGGTCATCCTGGTATTACTAAGACTCTTACCAGTGTTTCCAGACAGTTCTGGTGGCCCACCATGCGACAGGACGTACGCCTGTTTGTTTTGGCTTGTCAAGTCTGTGCCAGAAGCAAAACCAGTAAATCCTTGCCTGTCGGTCTATTGCAGCCTTTACCCATGCCTAAGAGGCCTTGGTCTCATCTATCTATGGATTTTATTGTGGACTTGCCGAAGTCCAAGGGTCATACTGTGGTTCTGACAGTTGTAGACCGCTTCTCCAAAATGGCTCATTTTGTCCCTCTACCTAAGCTTCCTACAGCCAAAGAACTGGCGGTTGTCTTTGCTAGAGAGATTGTACGAATACATGGGGTTCCGTCTGAAATAGTCTCTGACAGAGGATCCCAGTTCGTCTCTCGTTTCTGGAGGGTTTTCTGTGCAGAGATGGGGGTGCGATTGGCCTTCTCTTCAGCATATCATCCACAAACTAATGGGGCAGCAGAGAGGGCAAATCAGGGTCTCGAGCAGTACATACGTTGCTTTACCACACAACAACAAGACAATTGGTCGGAGTTGTTGCCCTGGGCTGAGTATGCACGTAATAACGCCGTTAACGAGACCACTGGCCGCTCTCCTTTTTCTGCCATCTATGGTTTTTTCCCTCCGGCTCTACTGCTTCAGTTTACTGAACAGGCCATCCCGGCTCTCGATGACCATCTCACTCAACTGCAAGAGATTTGGAGACAGATTCGTGTAAATATGGAGCGCAATGTTGCTGTCCAGAAACGCAAGGCTGACAGGCATAGGTTACAAGCTCCCTACTATAACGTGGGGGATAGAGTTGGTTGTCCACTAGGAACGTGAAGTTGCGGGTGCCTTCTATGAAAATGGCACCTCGGTTTATAGGTCCATATAAGATCATTCGCCGCATTAATCCTGTGGCTTATGCTTTGCCCTTCCTAAACATCTTCGCATGCACAACGTCTTCCACACCTCCCTACTGAAGCCTTTGTTGTGTAACAGGTACACGCGGGTCGTTCCTCCTCCTCCACCTATTCAGGTTGATGGTGAATCTGAGTATGAGGTTAGGAGGGTTTTGGATTCTAGGCTGTGCAGGGGCACTCTGCAGTACTTGGTCGATTGAGTGGGTTATGGTCCAGAAGACCGGTCCTGGATTCCAGCTTCCGACATGTCTGCCTCTAGGTTGGTCAGGGCGTTCCATGCCTCGCACCCCGATCGCCCTGGTGGTCGTCCTGCTGCTCGTCATGTTGGTCGTCCGGTGGCCTCCCGTGGAGAGGGGGGTACTGTAACGTTGGGAGCTTCCAGCCCTACCTGTGTGCTTGAGGGCAGCATGTCTGATGCTGCTCGCTGACCAAAGCCTGGTTTAAATGGAGACAGGCAGGGAGGTGGTTGCATGAGGCGCGGCTTGAGTGGGGGGCGTGGCCTGGTGAAGGTCTTTAAAAACCCTCAGTGTATTCTCAGCAGTTGCCAGATCGTGGTTATACATACCTGAGCTCCTTGTACCTGACTGCTATATTGAATTAACCCGTTATTGACCTCTGCTTGTTTCTGACTATTCTGCCTTCTGTTGCCCTAGACCATTTTCTTGTACTACGCTACTGCTCTGATATCGACCTGGCTATTCCATTTGACCATTCTGAACGCTGTATTCCTGATTCTGGCTCGGCTGACTACTCCCCGTGTTGTTAACCCTTTCTGTCTAGCTAGTTTACCTGGCCAATTCTAAGGACCAGACAGTTTGAGATCTTTCACGGCTACTCTGTTGGTAGCTTCTGGGCTCTGTGGAGTGTGGGGCGTTAAGTACTGCGTGGTGGGATCTGGGAACCGTGACACCCACCTCCTGGCCGAGCTGCGGAAGCCAGCTCAACTTCTAGCACCCAGGCTGGTTGATGGCACCGTTGCGTGCCGGGGCCGTCTCTGAACCCCAGGTGTGACAACATCACAGCAATTCAAAGAACTGCATCACAGAGCTCATGTGTTGCATATATATATACTCTGTGAGGTTTGAGGAATTGTTGGAGAGATCATACGACTTACAGATGTGAAAAAGGATTTTGATACTAAAGATTGGACGTCATTAAAGCGCTGGACTCATGTATGATGTATCTTTGTTGAATTATGGGGGTGTAATTGTTTAAGGGAGCGCTTCAGACTGGGGGTTTTGCTTCTTTTGGATCAACAGCAGTAGGTGATGTGTGAGAGGCTGAACCTGATGGACGCATGTCTTTTTTCAGTCTATGTAACTGTAACCCTACTGGGGTGAGATAAAACTGCTAAAATCCAAAAAGAGACATTGTTATTTGTTGGCATGCTTGGGGATTTCCCACAAGGGGGCGCCACTCACCACACTACTGGTTTTACAGTATATGTATTGGCTTACATTGTGTATTTTTTTGGTATTATGAGAGGAGCCTCACACTTGAGCCGTGTCTGAGGCTTCACGATATCCCGGGCCTCTGATTTAAACTTTTAAACTCACACATATGGTACAAAATCTAAACCCATTGCTAAGTGCGACCGCAGAGTGTCTTGTGGAGTTACTGATGTTGGCAGTAGAGCAGGAGCCAGACTTTAATATTATCACCGGATCCTGAAGTTGACCCTGAGTTACTCTTCTTCCTCTCCAGGTGCCGCCGCAGTCAGTGTCCTACAGCTCCCTCCATCTCTCATCCTACAGGAGGGACAGACGGCCAACATGTCCTGCACCATAGAGGAGACACAGGGAGTCACAGTGTTACAATATTACTGGTTTCTAAACGGATACAAACAAAACGCTAGTGTTCAGAACAGATCCAGAGTGTCCATCACCTCCAGCTCCAGAGTGTCCATCACCTCCAGTTTGCAGTCCAGCTCCAGAGTGTCCATCACCTCCAGCTCCAACCTGCAGTCCAGCTCTCTCCTCCTCTCCTCACTCACACACGGGGACACCGGGCTCTATGTGTGTCAGATAGTGGCACTGAATAAACATATGCATCAAACCTACACTGGGAATGGCTCGTACCTCCTTGTCACAGGTGAGATGACGTGACTCTGTATGTTTAAATATGTTCAGCAAATATAATGAAAATCTATAGAAACCTCATAATAATTAGAGGTGTGCACGTTTCATTTCATTTTCGTTATTTTGTTTTGTTTTGTAATTTTGTTTCGTATATCGGATCACTAAAAACCCCATTGTAAATTAAGATCGATTTGATAGTTGATATTAGATTTTCGGATCACTAAATAATCCCCAATTAATCAAATCTTGTTGTTTTAATAGGCAGCTAGGGTTAAATGCTGAGCTGTCCATTGGCCTGTGGTGCTGAATGCAACAGATTTAGCACCAAAGCCACTTGACAGGGACTGGGTGCATTTTGAAACAGTAAAACGAAATTGATTTGTTTCATACTGTTTGTATGTAATGTACTGTCACTTAGGAGCGATTTGATATCGATTTTGTATTTCGGATCACTAAATATATCCCCAATTAATCATCAGATTCAGCACCACAGGCCAATTTACAGGGACTGGGTGATGTGTGTAACAGTCTAACGATTCTGATTAGTTTCATTATACCGTTTGCTTTAGTTAGTGCGTGTATTTTGTGTATTGTAAGTTAACATCGATTCTCTAGTTCATATCAATTCAAATTTCAGATCACCAAATAAGATTCCAATTAATCCAATTCTGCCTAGGAATCATTTAATTAATGGTTCTCTTGTGAAACAGCAGAACGAATCAAATTCGTTATATACCGTTTTGCTTTCCTTTCAATTCAGGACAAATCAATTCGTTATTTTGGAAGTACTTCCAAAACACGAATTAACAAAACAAATGCGCATCTCTAATAACCATATGAGTAACAGAAACCTCCAAATCGGCAGCTTTAAACTCTGCGATAATATTTTATCAACTCTCTGCGATTCCTTCTTTAATAATATTTTATATAGAATGAGAGGAAACGGAACCTACAGGAACGATGGACGCCGTGACCAGCTGGTACACCTCTCGCTTTCACATGGCCGGTGGGTTGTGAGACAGACCCCAGCCCCAGAATATCGCTCCTTCTACTTGTTATTGGGGGGGGAGTAAGATGTATGGTGGGATGGAGTATCACCCCGCACACAGGGCGATAGTTACAGTATCAGGGGTTTACCCTCCATAGATATTATTCCTGATACACATACAGGGGAACAGACACAGCAATATGGATATTTATACCAGGGTGAAATGGCAGCCCCAGCCTGTATGTGCTTAGCCCTTAACGGCTCCTCTAGGGCCGGCCACACTCACGCTGAGAAAGAGTGTCAGGAAAGCCCCCGCCTCCCAGCAAGCACTGCACAGGAAGGGGAGGAGCAATGGAACAAGCCTCATCCAAACATCACAGTATTAAGAGTTTATGTTTTATGGTTAGGTCTATAATTTCTACTAGTTCCAGGGTTAGGGTTAGTTTTAGAGTTACTATTCGTGCTTGTTTTATGGCTATGATTACTCTTCCTGCTTGGTTTAGGGTTAGGGTTACTTATGTTTGTTTTGCTTAATTTAAGAGTTAGGGTACAGTTTTTGCTTGTTTTAGGGTTAGTTTAAGGTTAGAGTCAATGCTAAACCCCTACCAGCACGTTCTTCTCCTTTTTTCTACACAATATTCACTGCAATTCTATCAGACTGCTTCATTTTTAAACAACAGACTCTGTTTTTTTTGTTCATGAGGAAAGTGTCTTTCTTATGACCCTAAAATTAACCCAAAAACTAACATTATTTTACAGTTTATTCGCATCAGAAAAATTATGCAAGTGTGATGTTAACTCGCATGTAAAAATCTGCACAAATGCACCAATTTTTTTGGTCATGAAAAACAACTTTTTTAACAAGGCTGAATTTCCACTACATTTTTTAAATAAAAAAATTCCTGCTGATAGTAAACCCCTCCCCCCCACACTGCTTAACCTGCAATATACATCTCCATATATAAAAGTGAGAGGTGCTTTGATTTCTAATATAAATCCTATTGAAATAGGAGAACATCCCAAAAGGAACATTTCCACCTTAAGTATTCACAAAAAAACATATTAACTGCAGAAAATAAAAATAGAAATCATATAATGACTAAATATCCCTGATTTCCGGCAGGTTCCAGGCGTCTCTTTACATTCAGTGTGACACTGGAGGGTTAATTCAGGTTTATAATCATTAATATGTATATCCCTGATTTCCGACAGGTTCCGTGGCGTCTCTTTACATTCAGTGTGACACTGGAGGGTTAATTCAGGTTTATAATCATTAATATGAATATCTCTGATTTTCGGCAGGTTCCGTGGCGTCTCTTTACATTCAGTGTGAAACTGGAGGGTTAATTCAGGTTTATAATCATTAATATGAATATCCCTGATTTCGACAGGTTCCGTGGCGTCTCTTTACATTCAGTGTGACACTGGAGGGTTAATTCAGGTTTATAATCATTAATATGAATATCTCTGATTTTCGGCAGGTTCCGTGGCGTCTCTTTACATTCAGTGTGAAACTGGAGGGTTAATTCAGGTTTAATAATCATTAATATGAATATCCCTGATTTCCGACAGGTTCCGTGGCGTCTCTTTACATTCAGTGTGACACTGGAGGGTTAATTCAGGTTTATAATCATTAATATGAATATAGTTTGGGTTTTAAGTATCTTCTTTGTCAGCGCCAAATTAAAATATGATACAATCGTCGTTACTTTATTGTATGAAACCTAGTTAGAAGTGTAGGGTATCACAACCTCTCAGATACCCAAATTTATATTATGACAATAAAATAAACTCCCATGCGGCACAAATAACAATTCTAATATTAGAAGTACAGGAAATTTGTATACATTCAAAATAAGTCAGTCACTGATTATCCGGAAGCGGCAAAAAAGAATGGCACAAATGCCTTTAATTCATCACAAAGAGACACTCCCAAATACCAACTTAAAAACAACATTCAGACAATTGCATTGTGAGGAGAGATTAGAGATATATGACAATTGGCACAACGGCAGAAGTGTGATGCAAACCGAAAATGCAGGTAAGTATAGCTGAAGAATAGCCTCAAAAATAATAGTGAGCTCAATTGCCTGGATCGAAATTCCAAATAATTAATACACAGCCTAAGTGCAAAAGCTGCTAAAAGATATATATTCACAATTGACCATCTCACACACTTGCTGCTAGCCCTAATGCTCATCAGATTCTGCTCTTACCCTCACATCTGCGTTCACAAGACATACAGCATTTAAAACCAAAAAAGTTAAACACTCAGCTCGACATATGTTTCGCCGGTCACAACCGGCTTAATCTGGAGCGAAAATTGAATGGCTTGTAGTAAGTGTTCCCCTTCCTCCTTAAAAGATGTTAGGTCTGCTAGAATTAGCCAATGAGAAAATAGGTATGTCCTACGTATCGTAAAGTGCTTACAGCCGGTGTCGACACCAATGAGCTGGAACTGATTAGCTGGATCTAATCATAGTGCACTATCACATGTCCTTATTCTACCAATGAATAGATGAGGGTGATACTATGTGGATGAATGGAAAATTGACTGCTAAACATTGATAGTCGTATCGATATTAATTGTAACGTTCATACTTTATGATTTGACGCTTGCTCATCATCACATTGGCAAAAAGTAGGAATAGTGCCGATCGATTCAATGAAATTCAAAGAATGTAAATGAATCTTACTAATTGCATCAACAGAAAACCAAAAGCAAAAGTGAAGAGGTTGCAGGACTTATGCTGTTTTTCAATAGGTTACGGTATGACCTATCACATGAATGGACTACCACGTGGTTCAATTCCACCAATAGAATGCTTGTATTATCACAGACTTCCATGATTCCCAGTGTATCGAAGGCCATAATTTGAAGTAATAATATCATGTAATTGGAGGGATGAACCGACTCAACATATAGACTGGTTCCATCATTTGCTAAATTTTATATAATCCTAAAGCCTCAGATTCCTACCCCATTGCACAATAAATAACAATAATGGTTGCAATCGGAAACCGATATTAATGTGGAACGAAACACATAGAATATCACTTTGGTAACAACTGACTAAATTCGCTGTATTACCTCATAGTTACAATACTAAGCCGAGATGCAACATATCCAAGGAAAGAGCAATCACTCACGATATTGATGGTGTGGAAAAGCGGGGGACATAGTATCAAATGGAGTATCCGTATTATGACCATTAAGGTCTATCTAATGCGCTAATACTATGTATAAGAATTGGTGAATTATTACGCCATGATAACCAATATATCACAGTGACCATTGATGTTAATACCTGAGCATGATTGAAAGATAAGTCAAGTGAACCATATGATGGCAATAATGTATACCTAATAGATGTCAGAGGAGCATTGCTGGCTAATTTTGTTTCCTTTTATTGTTGCCGGTAACAGGTTTTCAATAACCCGCATTAATGGGACAGGTCGTTCTAGATGCCCCCTTTAGTTATACTCGTTCTATGAACGTGTGGGCAGCTAGCAATCTGCGGGTAGTAATACATCAGCGATTATAGCCATTCTCTGAACCTTTTACATTCCAATTTATGAACCCCCTTGCTATTTATTTGACTGTATTTGTTGTATCACGCTTAAGATTCTTCAGGCGCCACCAATATTATATGTCTGATAGGTAGTGAGGAATCTTTTTAGACATTTGTAGACATACCATCGTGTTTTAGAGCTGTATATACATGATCCGTTGTCTTTACCATTCCAGAAGACAAATACACTGATTCACAACTCTCGTATTTTGGGCAGAGGCTATTTGTGCGAATATTGGTGTCACGGTGGGTCAGGGGATGGGGCGCCTGGCAGCAGCTTCCTCGCTGCTCGCTGGCCAGGCGCCGAATGTAAGCGCTTCCGGGCCCGCTCACGTGGGACGCCGAGGGGCGGGGCCTGGCGCTGTGACGCGGACCCGCCGGGTTTAAAACCCAGTCTCTCCCATACACCGGTGCCCTGACGTGGTATTCACCTCCCGCAGAGCTCTTGTGATTGTTGGCTATCTCCTGTGTATAATCCTTGGCATTGGCAAACGAATCCTCTTGTGTATAACCCTTGGCATTGGCAAACGAACCCTCCTGTGTATGACCCTTGGCATTGGCAAACGAACCCTCCTGTGTATGACCTTTGGCATTGGCAAACGAACCCTCCTGTGTATGACCTTTGGCATTGGCAAACGAACCCTCCTGTGTATGACTCCTGGTATTGGCAAACGAACCCTCCTGTGTATGACCCCTGGTATTGGCAAACGAACCCTCCTGTGTATGACCCCTGGTATTGGCATTTACTCTGCTCTAGGTTGTGCCCTTAACGTTGGTACCGAGGTCAGTCTATGTGGCACCCTAAGCACGCATCAGATTACCTCTGCTAATACTAAAGTCCTAGGGAGGACTTGTGATCTGTTCTGTACCCCTGTCTGGTGTTTCCTTTTCTTTATCTGTTACCTGCTTCATTGTCTATATAGCTTTGCCGACCATTCAAGGATCGGAAGAGTAGAAAGGGAGCTACAGAAAGAGATATATATCCTGGTAGTCAGAAGGATTCGTGACGATACTCTATTCCATACCTCTGTCTGGTGTTACCCCTTGTCTATCTATTGTCTGGTTAATTGTCTTTCTAGTTTCGCCGACCATTCAAGGATCGGAAGGGTAGAGAGCGGTCTGCGTAAAGGGACCACACTCTTGGTAATCAGAGGGATCCGTGACAATTGGTACTTCATAGGCGGAAACATACCACGTGGTATTTCATTCTCCGCATTGGTTAAATCGCAACCCTTCAGCACAACACAACTTTAGAAGAACAGTTTTAATCCTCTGAGTACATCAATTTAATTTTTCGTTCGAGTTAGCAGCGTCATGTATTTATTCCTTATTTGGCATTATGTTGCCTACTATGATCTGCCACCTTCCTTCGATTCTTTACCATGTTCCTCTACAATTTTCGTCCGTAAACATCGATACTTCATTGGAGGAAGTAGATCACGTGGTATTTCATTCATTGTATTGGACACATTGTAACCTATTAGCTTAAGAGATGTCGAGAATGTTGTGTAAGTTTACAATCGGCATTCTGTTGAGCAGCGCTATACATATATCCTTCATATCGTATAATAACGATCTTTATTAGCTCTATAGTTGTCTCTAAGTGACGTTCTGAATTTGATTATACATGAACGTTATGTGTTATTTTTCTACTTACTCATGCACAGCATTTGGTTATTTCTTCTTTTCTATACATGTTTATGTAGTTTCACTGTTCATTGGGTCTTCACTGACATGTGATTAGACACTGATAATTCATTAACAGCTTTAATCTGTCAGTATCAGCTGCAAACATTTCGTTTTCCACATGATAATCCTTACCAATTACGAAAGTTCTTTTTCATTGGTCAATTTAATCAGACTGAATCTTTTTTAAGGAGGGAGATCAATACCTATAACAAGCTATTCAATTTTCGCTCCAGATGAAGCCGGTTGTTACCGGCGAAACATATGTCGAGCTGAGTGTACAATTTTGTTGATTTTAATGCCGTTTGTCTTGTAAGCATTAGGTGAGGGTTAGAGTAGAATCTGAACAAGTTTTAGGGACAGCAGTTAATATGTGATTGGGCTCATTGTGTGCCTATTTTTCAATTCTGCCTTTTGGATGTGGTTTTTCTATTGGGAATTTAGTCCCTAGACCTTGTTGGTCACTCTGCAATTGTTTGTTATATATACCCACGGATCCGGGGCTTATACCACATCTCTGCAGTTTTTTGATTATCTGTCCTCAATTATATCTCTAATTTTCCTTCACCATGCTCATGTGTATATGTTGTTTTTAGTTGGTATTTGGGAGTGTCTCGTCGTTATTTAATAAAGGTATTTTTGCCGCTCCAGGATAAACAGTGACTGATCCTTCTGGTCTGTTCGCTGGTAAAAATATTATTTTGCTGTTCCTCATCTTCACAGGTTTAGTCCTGCTCAGGGAGTGTTGTCTCAAGTTAATACCTCTTGAGACAAGTGATTGTTGACCATTGTTCGGAACTTTGTTTTTTTGGTTGTTTTTTTGATATGTTATTGTTTTTTATTATTATTATTATTATTCTTTATTTATAAAGCGCCAGCATATTCCGCAGCGCTGTACAATAGGCACAGTATAGACAGGGTTACAATACATTGAACAACATTTGACAAACAGTACAGGAGGAGATGAGGGCCCTATTCCCGTAGGAACTCACAATCTGGGAGGGTTGGGGTTGGAAACAGGAGGAGAGGACTGTAAGGTGAGAGTGATTGATGGTTGCGTCAGTGAGTTGGGTGGTCGGCTTCCCTAAATAGCAATGTTTTAAGGGAGCGTTTGAAGGAAGAGAAGTTAGGGGAAAGTCTGACAGTACGAGGGAGAGCGTTCCAGAGAGTGGGGGCTGCGCGTGAGAAATCCTGCAGTCTATCATGGGAAGAGGTGATGCGGATTGTTTACATTTTCATTGAAGTATTGGGCTTCAGCCATTTTTGTTTGTTTTGTGCATGCATTCCAGCATTTTTGGTATTCACAGTGATCGTTCATGGATCCAGTACTCTAGAAATTTGACCACAGGGAGTCTCTAAACTGGTACATATGCGTGAGGCCAGCAGTAACCCAGGGGAGGTGGGCCCCTTTTACTTGCACTTTGCGCAGTGGGGTATGGGTGTTCCAGACTTTCAGGAGCTCGGATTGAAAGTATTCAATTGCACAGTCCAGGTCTGGGATTAGGTTTATTCTGTACCATGGGAGCTGTTTGAGATCATTTAGGAAGGATTCAAGATTCAATTTCTTTAAAGACCTGGTAATTATTACCTTTGGTGGACATTTTGTGGCCCTTATTTTGCGCACACTGTACACTAGGCATTGATCACTGAAACTGTTAGCGAGAATGCCTGCCTCCTGTATTCGATCAGGACATGAGAGAATCCAGTCCAACAAGGTGTGGTTAGGGCTTTTCATATTAATGCGAGTGGGGGAGGAGATTAATTGTGTTAGCTGCAAAGCCTTAAACAGTGAGCAGTGTTTATTGTTTTTAGGATTCAGCCAATCAACATTAAAGTCGCCGAGGACCAGCAGTTCACTTTTTTGGTTTTGAGCTACTAATTTACTAAGGATTTGGGTTATGTCAGGAAGGGAGTGCACTGGGGAACTCGGTGGGTGGTAGAATCCAGCAACAATAATTGTTTTACTGAACGGGATCTCAATAGTACCAGAAAGGAAATCAAATGTGGCCGGGGAGCTAGGATTCTGCAACGGGGTGAACTTTATGGAGTTGACAACATAGATAACAATTCCCCCTCCTCTCTTAGCTCTGTCCTTTCTAGAGCACGAATACCCTTGTATTGCTATGGCAGAGTCTGGCACTTTAGGGGTTAACAATGATTCTGTCAGCACAATGACTTTAGGTTTGTAATAGAAGCACCAAGCTTTAAACTCATCCAGTTTAGGGAGTAAACTACGAATGTTGCAATGCACAAAGGAGAGGCCTTTTTTAGTGGGGAGATTAAATATGGTGTCAGCTATTGGACCAGGGTTGGATTCAACATCATTTGCCAGTGCAAGCAGCAGAATAAAAAGGAATTTGGACAGGTTTTTCTTTTTGGAAAATAGTGATTGGAGAGTTTTAAAGCTCTGTTGTGTGGGGGTGGTAGGGCTTTATAATCATTAATATGAATATCCCTGCTTTCCGGCAGGTTCCGGGGCTTCTGTGTATGTTTGGATTTTACCTGTAAGAATTGTGCTGACGCTGATCCTCATCCTGAGTCCATTTACCTGCCAGCTGTATATTCACTGCTCCCGCAGATAAGGGTAAGTGCATCATTTATCTAAAACACCAGACCTGAAGACTCATCCCAGAATTCAGGAACAGGACGAGGTCTCGGGGTGTTTTAACAACGTGAAGGGAATAATATGCTTTCAAATATTTGTGTAAATGTTTATTTGATTTCCTCCCCTTTTCTCGTCTATGTGGAAAGTAAGTGAACCTGCGTCCCTCGTAGTTATATGTGCTGGGGAGATTCTGTGCAAGAAAAATCAATAGAATGATTATAAGACAATATTCTTTATGGACTGTATGTCCTATCATAGTCCCGACTCGACTATTGCAATAATCTCCTATCTGGCCTCCCTCTGTCCCGCCTCTCCCCCCTACAATCCATCCTGAACGCCTCCGCCAGGCTAATTCACCTCACCCGCCGCTCTGTCTCTGCCGCTCCCCTCTGCGAGTCCCTTCACTGGCTCCCCATCCACTGCAGAATTAAGTTCAAAATCCTTATCCTTACCTACAAAACCCTCACTAACTCAGCGCCCCACTACCTGTCCTCACTAATCACCAAATACACCCCAGCCCGCTCCCTAAGGTCAAACAGTGACCTGCGCCTAGCTTCTCCCCGCATCACCTCTTCCCATGATAGACTGCAGGATTTCTCACGCGCAGCCCCCACTCTCTGGAACGCTCTCCCTCGTACTGTCAGACTTTCCCCTAACTTCTCTTCCTTCAAACGCTCCCTGAAAACATTCCTATTTAGGGAAGCCGACCCCCAAACTCACTGACGCAACCATCAATCACTCTCACCTTACAGTCCTCTCCTCCTGTTTCCAACCCCAACCCTCCTAGATTGTGAGTTCCTACGGGAATAGGGCCCTCATCTCCTCCTGTACTGTTTGTCAAATGTTGTTCAATGTATTGTAACCCTGTCTATACTGTGTTTATTGTACAGCGCTGCGGAATATGCTGGCGCTTTATAAATAAAGAATAATAATAATAATAATATCATGCTCAGTCAGCAGACAGAGCTGTCTGTTAATCCTGCCTGCTGGCTGAGCATAGTGTGAAGTCGATTCCATTAAATGTTACCTCAGCAGAGGGATTTTACCTTTCACTGCTCTGTAAATCCTCCTCTCTGGGTGATCCGTCGCTCCCCTTCCTGCCTCCTCTCTGTCTGATGCTGCTTTCCCATAAAGCCATGAGCTCAGGAGAGCAGCAGGCAGGACGTTGGTTCAAAGACGCCATCTTAAAAATCTATGTGTTAGAGGCAGACAGGGCTTGCAATGCTTTGGAGAAACTGGTGGGGCGCTGCCCCTATTGCCCTGATTACCGAACCTCCACTGGTTTCGTCACAACTCGGGGCCCCCTAGTGCTCTATGTGCAGCAATGCACCTCTGCTCCTCTCGTCTCTGGTTCCACAGATTGCAACTTTGTTAGTATAATTACACATTCTGTGTTGTAAAGCGCTATGGATACTGTTGGCGCTATATAAATGATAATCATAGCGTTGTCAGCGTGGAGCGAGTAATAAAGTGCGTTCAGATCATTCCATGCAGTAAGAGGACTCGTAGCTCGTGTGCATAGCGCTCCGGGAGTTCAGGGCAGGCTCGGAGTTTATTTACCCCGGGGCAGACACAGATCACACCCGGTGCATTTTTTCTGGTGCCCCAGAAGCAGAAAACATAATAATAAACCCAGGACAGGGTAACGGGACATGAAATAGGGGCGAGAGACATCGGGAAGATACGGATTTACTAGATTGTGTCTCCTGAGTAGAAACAATAAACTCTCAATATTTTACCAATTCTAATTCACTTCTGATGTGATAATCCTGATAGGATGAGGCCTCCTGGCGCGGCCGATCGGTAAACTGGCACATGCCGATGGTTGGTAATTGTCATGGGCTGAAAGGACAATCCTGCTCATGGCCCAGGAATCCAGATTTCTCCCTCGGTTTGCCTTCACTCGTATGATCCAAGGTTTTATTTCAGTTTATTAAGATGATGTTTTTTCTGTGTTAACAGGAGGAAAATCTTCCCGCGCTTCATACGAGGGTCCACGTTTTAAACGGCGAGAGAAGTCTATTTCCAGGGTTTCTTCCCGCGGGTGAAATGAAACGGCCAATCAGATCCAGGATTTTCCACTTCAATCCCACGGAAAGTCCTCACAATGCTCCAGTCACTATCCACCTGTTACATCTTGTATGTGTGATGTCATAACACAATGTTACACGCGTTATGTTAGTATGGATATAGGAGTTTGCACAATAAAAATATCAGCGAACCCCCCCCCCGAGATATGAGGACTAACAGAGTTACTCAAAGAGAGCCGATCTGGCCCCAAAATGTAACGGAATAGTGAAATTCAGCGCACGGTTACCTTTCCTGGCCATTCGGCTATTCAGAGAGCAGGCAGTTCGCCAAATGTTGCATTGAAAGAATTCTGGGAATTCAGGCACCGTATTTCACTGCCGTCGAACAGTCACCGTATTTCACTGCCGAATTTCACTAAATTTGGCAAATCGCCTGCTCTCTGAATAGCCAAATGGTCTCGAAATGTCAATGTACGTGGAAATTCACTGCTCAGTACAATCTTGTGGCCAGTTCGGCTCTCTCTGAATAACCCTGTCAGTCCTCCTGCCTCTTCCCTATGTGATGTGTGTCCCATATATTGAGGGAAGGGCCAGTTTTACAATTAGGCAAAGTAGGCATGAACCTACAGGTGCCCTCCACACTTGCTCTGTAAAACAAAAAAGTTTTAGAATTGTTTAATTAGAATTTTTTTAATCTTAGTTTTACAGAGCAAGACACTCCCCCCCCCCCATGGTCACTTTTCTCTGTAAATAAAAAAAAAAATGCAAAAGAAAAATAATAAAGTTTTTTTTTGTTTTACAGAGAAAGTCATCCTCTGTGGTACACTCTGTTCTCTATGAAACTAAAATAAAAAATTGAGAAAAAAATTGTAAAGTATTGAAATATATTTGTTTTTATCATTTTTATTGTTTATTTTTTAGAGTCAAAATTTTGGTGGGGGTGCATCAGATTTCTGTGCCTATGGGCTCCAGAGCTGTAAATCAGGCCCTGATTGAGGGTTATATCAGCCTTCGTGTGTGACGTTTTATTTTACAGATTGTCACTGCGTCTCCATTTCCCGTGTGAAAGTAATTGTATGTGAAGCAGAGGAGCGTTTAATGCATCCTGCCGGTCACTTTATACACAGACAATCACTGGATCTATCATGTCGTTTTAGGGAGCTGAGTGATAGACATGTGAAAGGCCTTTTTTATGTTTCGTTTCAGTTTTTTTTTTCCATTTCGGATCACTTTAGTTATGATTTTTTCGTTTTCGGGTATGCCCCGTGATTCGTTATTTCGGATCGATGTGTTAATTCGGACGGCCGATTTTCGTTTTTCAGAAACAAAAATATTTAAAATGGTGATTTTCATCCAAATTTGTATTCAGAACGAAACAAAATGCACAAGTCTATGAGCGATAAGTACATACCTGTACAGCATGCAGGGGGAAGGATAGGTAGATACTAGGGATGCGTCAAAATTTCAGCAGCCGAAGTTATTGACCGAAAGGAAAAAATGGTCAAAAAATAAATAAACTTCCAGGCCCAGGTTCGAATGACTGTTTTTCAATCTTGATCTTCGGCCATGTTCCGTCATCATTATCGTCTCGCTTTCAGACCGAAATTTTCATTTTGGTGCATCACTAATTATTACTCTGTATTTAACTTTATTAATAGCCAAGGATTATAAACAGATAAAACACATTCCTTGCACATTATCATTATAAAGATAGCAAACCTATAAGATTAGGCAGAAAGAGGCAAAGCAATTTATAAGACCTTCCAAAGCACACGCAGAAGAGAAAATAGCTCAGTCAGTAAAAAAGGGGGACAAAACATTTTTTAGATACATAAACGAGAAAAGAAAAGAAAAACAAGGATTAGTTAGATTAAAAACAAAGGAAGGAAGGTATGTAGAAGAGGATAAAAGTCTCGCTGACTGCCTCAATGAAAACTTTTGTTCAGTCTTTGCAGAAGAAAAGGAAGGAAAGGGACCTCAGTTAGGAGGAGACACTAACAAGACATTTACATATCAGTTTACAGAGGAGGAGGTTCTACAGCAGCTGTCTAAAGTAAAGACAAGTAAGTCAATGGGGCCTGATGGGATCCACCCTAAATTATTAAAAGAGCTCAGTGGTGTAATAGCAAAACCGTTAACAGATTTATTTAACCAATCCTTGTTAACAGGAGTCGTCCCAGAAGACTGGAAATTAGCAAATGTTGTGCCCATTTACAAGAAGGGTAGTAGGGAGGAATCGGGGAACTATAGGCCAGTTAGTCTTACGTCAGTAGTGGGGAAATTAATGGAAACCATGTTAAAGGAAAGGATTGTTGAACATCTAAAAACACATAGATTACAGGATCAGAAACTTTTTTGATTGGGTAACAAAAATAATAGATAAAGGTGGTGCAGTAGACATTGCTTATTTAGATTTCAGTAAGGCTTTTGATACTGTTCCGCATAGAAGGCTTATCAATAAATTGCGAACTTTGAGCTTGGATTCCAATATTGTTGAATGGATTAGGCAGTGGCTGAGTGACAGGCAATAGAGGGTTGTGGTAAATGGAGTTTATTCGGAGCATGGTCTTGTTACCAGTGGGGTACCTCAGGGGTCAGTACTTGGACCCATTCTCTTTAATATTTTTATTAGTGATATTGCAGAAGGTATTAATGGAAAAGTATGTCTTTTTGCTGATGACACAAAGATTTGCAACAGGGTTGACGTTCCTGGAGGGATCAGCCAAATGACAAATGATTTAGGTAAACTAAAAAAATGGTCGGAGCTGTGGCAATTGAGTTTTAATGTGGATAAGTGCAAGATAATGCACCTGGGACGTAAAAACCCAAGGGCTGAATATAGAATATTTGATACAGTCCTAACCTCAACAACTGAGGGTTGGGATTTAGGGGTTATTATTGCAGAGGATATAAGGGTAAGTAATAGAGGAGCAGGAAATGCTAGCAGAATGCTTGGTTGTGTAGGGAGAGGTATTAGCAGTAGGAAAAGGGAAGTGCTCATGCCACTGTACAGAGCACTGGTGAGACCTCACTTGGAGTACTGTGTGCAGTACTGGAGACCGTATCTCCAGAAGGATATAGACATCTTAGAGCAGAGTTCAGAGAAGGGCTACTAAAATGGTGTACGGCTTGAAGGAGAAAAGTTACCAGGAAAGGCTTAATGATCTTAACATGTACAGCTTGGAAACAAGATGAGACAGAGGAGATATGATAGAAACATTTAAATACGTAAAGGGAATCCACAAGGTAGAGGAAGGGAGTATATTTAAAAGGAAACAAAGTAGCAAAACAAGTGGACATAGTCTTAGATTAGAGGGGCAAAGGTTTAAAAGTAACATCAGGAAGCATTATTTCACTGAGAGGGTGGTGGATACATGGAACAGCCTTCCAGTAGAAGTGGTAGAGGCCAAAACAGTAATTGAATTTAAGCAGGCATTGGATAGGCATAAGGCTATCCTAAACAAAAGATAAATCCAGGTAAAGTATCCATGTAATTGGGCAGACTAGATGGGCCGAAAGGTTCTTATCTGCCGACATTTTTCTATGTTTCTATGTTTCTATCTCTACGAGATTTAGCTTGTTAAACATTGGTTTGCTGGGAAATACATGTTTCGTTAAGCAGAAATGTTTATTAACCATTTGTGTATTAGTTACTAACTGATAAGGTAAATGATATTAATCATATATGCAGTTACTAACAGGAGATACATACAGTTGTGTTCAAAAAAAGAATGCGGAGCCAGAGCATATCCGAGATCGCCCGCCACCTGAGGTGAGAGCCCCGGGCAGTGCTGGTCCATGGTAGCAGGTGACATGAGGTTTGAAGAGGTTGACCCACATTGTTATTGTGTAAGCACGATTTTTTTTTTTGGTATTCAAAATTTTTATTAAGTGAATATTGACATCACAGAAAATGACACAATAAAGTAGCAGAATAGGTCACAGATTTAAGATTGCGAGATTCAACAGTGTAACCGGGTGAAGTCTTAACTAGGGATGAGCCGAACACCCCTGTGTTCGGTTGGCATTCGAACTCGAACAATTTCAAAAGCTCGAGTTCAAACACGAACACGAACCGAACTCAATGCAAGTCAATGGGACTCGAAAGTTCGAATTTTAGAGTGCCCTCCAAGAGGGCATATATGCAAGATATTTGCCATAAAAGGTGTATGGGGTCCAGTTAGTGCCCTGGGGGACAGGAAAAGTAAAGAAAAAAATCTTTTTAAAGGAACAGTGATTTTTACATGAAATAAAGGTTAAGAATAAAAATGAAAATTTTCTTCAAATATCGTGCCTAGGAGGTCCCCATAACCTGCCTGTGAAGTGGCGGATTTTTCGGATGTATAGAAATATGTAAAAATCAAAAAACTACATTTCAAATTACGGTAAATGGTTTTCCTTTAATCTATCCATAAACAACTGCTTGGGGTGGCAGTCTGTATGAAAAGGGGAGACCTTTTAGGACACGCAGAACAAGTTTAGTGATTTTTTTGGCAAAATTATTGTGAAACTTATGCAGGCTTTGGATAAAAGTAACAATAGGTGCTTTAAAATTGAGCCTTTAGAGTCGACAACAGTGCCGTCATACCATAACCCCTCTGTGGTATTGTGAAAGAGAGCAGGGTTGGACCCTGCGGTCCAATATTAAAATGATATGAATCTGGTATAGGCGTCAGTGGCAGTGCACCCAAATATTGTGCCTTTGGTGGCAGCAAGTGCCTTCATACTGTAACCCCTTTGTGGTATTGTGGAAGAGTGCAGGGTTGGACCCTGCAGTCCAATATTAAAATTATATGAATCTGGTAATATAGGCGTCAGTGGCAGTGTCAGGTATATTGGAAGGGAAAAATTAAAATGGATGCCTGTAGCCATTTTGTTTTTAAAGAAAGTCTTTTCTTTTTCAATTTTCCCTAGTTTTAGAAATGAACAGAGATTTTTTTTTAAATCGTCCATGGCTAGGTGACCAGACATGAGGGAACCTTAAAATGTCTTTATTTGAGATAATGCCGAGCTAAGTATAGAGAAAGGAATTCAACTGAAAATTTTGAGAGGAGTAGGGAAATAAATCTAATTCTGGCATGGGAGACATAATGTCTACACTGAGAGAAGAAGGTCTTTGTGTGTAGATTGACCTCTTGACATGAGATAAGAAATATAAAAATAAAATGATGGAATTAAGAAGTGCAATACTGCCCTCTAGAGGATAGTAAATATTATATTTAATATAATGAATAAGTTGCCAGTGACGTCAAATTGACTATAATTGAAGCCGCAATGTTCGTGGTATTCATTCAGACTTACACGACAATGCATTCAGACTTCCAGGAGGCATTCCCGCAGAAGCCAGGACATGAGGCATTCCCGCAGAGATTCCAGGACATGAGGCATTCAGAGACTTACACACAAGACTAGCAGACCATCCCAGGACAATGCACTCAAGACTCACACCAAATCTCTAACTCCCATGCATTGATTATCTGATATTGATAATTTTCACATATTCCAAAACAATATTACATAAAGAATATTCCAAGGCAGTAACTCATCAAAATCCAAATTGGAGAGGTAATGTATGAGAGCTATTTAAATTAAGGAATTAATGTAATTCTATATATTTGTAGTATTTCTTGCAACAGATTTCTCAGATTTTGTTAGCTCCAGAATCTAAAATATTTCTATTCCGCAGATAGAAATATGAAGAAGTGGACATAAGGATTTATCCTAAAAGAAACTGTTGTAAGATTGATATACCGATATATATATATATATATATATATATATTGAATTTGGAAATTACTGTGATTGAAATTAATAAGCAAGGAATTATATAACTACAATATAAAAAGCAGAAGATTAGAAGCTTAATTCTCGATATTAGGGGAGGATTCACTAAATAAGTTTTTATTACTTAGTTAATTTTTTGTTGATCCATGTAGTATAGAGAGATTTATATATATATATATATTTATACGTCCCTGGGCGTCGTGGACTAAAAAAATTTAAAAAGGCATTAGGAAGCATTATTTTACTGAGAGGGTGGTGGATACATGGAACAGCCTTCCAGTAGAAGTGGTAGAGGCCAAAACAGTAATTGAATTTAAGCAAGCATGGGATAGGCATAAGACTATCCTAAACAAAAGATAAATCCAGGTAAAGTATCCATGTAATTGGGCAGACTAGATGGGCCGAAAAGGTTCTTATCTGCCAACATTTTTCTATGTTTCTATGTTTCTATCTCTACGAGATTTAGCTTGTTAAACATTGGTTTGCTGGGAAATACATGTTTCGTTAAGCAGAAATGTTTATTAACCATTTGTGTATTAGTTACTAACTGATAAGGTAAATGATATTAATCATATATGCAGTTACTAACAGGAGATACATACAGTATATTGTGAAGCTAATTGTTCTATGTGCTGGTGGATGGATTGTGGTTTATAAATTTTTGTTTATGATATGAGATTTGAAACTTTTTTGTATACGTAAAAATATATATATATTTTTATCCGAACATTGATTAATGTATTCTTCAAAGCAAAACACAGACAATTAAAAGAATTTAGGAGAATTTCTAGGAAATATAAACGATTGATATTTGTGTCTCGTATAAGTTTCTTATTGAATAATAATATCTGACATGTTGTAGTCACGTGCAGAAATAATCCCTGACAGCAGTACACCCAAATATTGTGCCTTTGGTGGCAGCAAGTGCCTTCACACCGTAACCCCTTTGTGGTATTGTGGAAGAGTGCAGGGTTGGACCCTGCGGTCCAATATTAAAATGATATGAATCTGGTAATATAGGCGTCAGTGGCAGTGCACCTCAATATTGTGCCTTGGTGGCAGCAAGTGCCTTCACACCGTAACCCCTTTGTGGTATTGTGGAAGAGTGCAGTGGTGGAGGTTTTGTGAATGCAGAAGAGATTCCCGATCTATTCAGTTAAGTCAGCATCAGGGGATTGATAGCTGCTGATCCAGGACTGATTCATTTTTATAAATGAACGGGTCTCAGGCTGCTAGATAAAGAATTTAATCATGGGAGTGATGACCCCAAGGAAAAAATCATCGTGACGTTTCGGCCTCAAGCGGCCTTAATCATACATTGATGTATGATTAAGGCCGCTTGAGGCCGAAACGTCACGACGATTTTTTCCTTGGGGTCATCACTCCCATGATTAAATTCTTTATCTAGCAGCCTGAGACCCGTTCATTTTTGATTTACTGGATGAGGTTGGTGGACCATCGGCGCCCCCACACACGGTGACTCGGCGCTTGGTTCTGTGGGCTCCCGCTGTCTTGGTGATTGCGGCGTTTGTATTGATCATTTTTATAAATGTCAGCCGGTCTACAGAGTCGGTGGACAGATGTACTCTTTTGTCTGTGACAAAACCTCCAGCAGCACTGAACGTCCTTTCACAAAGCACGCTGGATGAAGGGCAACCTAGTAGCTGCAAAGCATATTGACTAAGTTCTGGCCAGTGATCCAATCTCAACACCCAGTAAGCCAGTGGATCATCTGCTGTAAAGGTATACAGGTCTGCCCTTGCCCCTAGATAGTCCTGCACCATATGGTGAAGACGCTGGCAATGGGTGCCTACATTTGACGTCCCTGGCGTCGTGGACTAAAAAAATTTAAAAACAGAGAAGGAGGAGGAGGAAGAGGTGGTGGTGGAGCAGACAGACCTCATACAAGCAGCTTTCTGGAGGCGTGGTGGATGAGCAAGCTCCAGCACAGAGCCCCGTCTTGGATCCCTCCCAGCTGCAATCAGAGTTACCCAGTGGGCCGTGAAGGAAATGTAACGGCCCTGTCCATGCTTGCTGGACCACATGTCTAAAGTAATGTGCACCTTGCTGCTGACTGCAATTCCCAATGACTCCATAACATTCCACGTGCTGGTATAGTTCTGAAATGGCCTTACGTGAAAAGAAATGGCTTTTTGGAAACTGCCACTGTGGTACAGCACATTCAGCAAATTCACGGAAAGAAGCAGAGTCCACCAGCTGGAAAGGCAGCAGCTGTAATGCGAGTAATTTTGCTAAGCTGGCATTTAGACGCTGTGCTTGGGGATGTTTGGGCTATATTTTTTCTTATGCTGCAGCAGCTGGGGCAACGTAATTTGACTGCATAAATCTTCAGCTGATGGGATGCTGTCACATTGTGAGGAAGGACCTGGTACACCCATTACTGTAGCATCATCCCTGTCAGTGGAGGTTGTAGGCAATGACCTGGCAGGACATATAGTGGGGGTAGAGACAGATGAGGAGGAGGACCTATGCAAAGTGTTGTGCCAACGGGATGCATGGCAGGTGGTCATATGTCGCCTCAAGCACGTGGTACCCAAGCGTGGGATATCTTTCCCACGCTTGATCCTCATCTGACATAGATTACAAATAGAAATGGTGCAGTCTGCTGCACATTTCTTAAAGAACTCCCAGACAGCAGAGTTCCTGGATGTGTGCTTTGAGACAACAGAGCTCTGCATCTGAGCAGCTCTGACATCTGATGGCTTGGACTGGCTATGGTTGGTCATAGAGGACGTTGTGCCTCATGTTTGTTGTGCCTCCTCCTCCTCCTCACTTGACTCCTCTGTTCGATCAGGCACCCAGGTAGAGTTAGTGACCTCATCATCGTCATCACCCCCGACTGCTACCCTGCAATGTCTTTTTGTGGCGTACTTTTCTTGCATTTGTTGTAACACTGCTGACTTCTCAAAATAAAAACATTTTGAATAAAAAAAAAGAATTCATAGCCAAGTTAAAACGTACGTTTAATCCTACCAGAGAGGCCGAAGGTAGCTGGCAAATCCTTGTTCGTCAAGGGAATAGGACTGTGTCTGATTATGCTATAGAATTTAAAACGTTGGTTTCTGACGTGAACTGGACTAATGAGGCTCTAGTTCTGGCTTTTATGGAGGGGTTATCAGAGTCATTGATGCATGAGTTGGCTCCACGTAAATTACCTGAGGTGTTGAGTGAACTCATAGATTATTGTATAGATCTGGATGATCAGATAAGGGACAGAGAACACCAAGAGAGAAACCTAAGAGACCGTTACCAAGGTTGGCCCCTGTCTTTCAGGCACCATCCAGAGAGTTATCACCTCCCTCTGAGCCAATGCAACTAAGCCATACTAGGCTTACAGAGGAAGAGAGAACAAGGCGTCTTCGTGAGGGATCGTGCCTGTTTTGTGGTGTAAAAGGACATTTACGACTTCAATGTCCTGCTCGCCCTAGAATGCATGTTAGGTCGGAAAACTATCACACCTAAGGCAGCTGAGGAGACAGGCCTCGGGTGTGACGTTCATGTCTCCTGTCAAAGACACTAGACTCTTGTTACCAGTATCCATAGCTTGGGAGACCAAAACCACGCATACTACCACTTTTGTTGATTCTGGGCCTGCTGGTAATTTTATTGATGTTGAATACGCTTCCTCCATCTCTCTCCCTCTGGTTGTAAGAGAGACACCCTTGGCCGTCGAAGCCATAGACGGTAGGCCGTTATCCTGCCCCAGGATAACTCACGATACTGTTACAGTGGTTCTTACAACTGGTCTCTTGCACAAAGAAGAGATCATATTTCAGGTTATCTGTTCACCTTCCAATTCTGTTGTGCTTGGTTTCCCTTGGATGGTGGAACATAGTCCTGTTATTGATTGGGTTAAGGTAGAGATACAGTCTTGGAGTCCTGCTTGTTTTGTGAATTGTTTAATACCCATTCAGCATATTGGTGCCCTGAACACACCTACAGCTCCTCCATTGTCTACAGAGTTTCCTGACTGGTATGCCGACCTCAGGGCTGTATTCGATAAAAGAGAGGCAGAGAAACTACCTCCACATAGACCGTATGATTGCACCATAGATATTCATCCAGGTACCATGCCTCCTCGAGGCAAAGTATATCCTTTATCCATAAAGGAGAACCAAATCATGGAGGAGTACATAAAGGAGAATTTGGAGAGAGGTTTTATCAGACGTTCCTCTTCTCCAGCATGGGCTGGGTTCTTTTTTGTGTCTAAAAAAGGAGATTTACGCCCGTGTATCGATTATAGGGGGCTTAACAAGATCACCATCAAGAATGTGTACCCTATCCCTCTTACTGTATATCAGAACTGTTCGACAGGTTAAGGGGATCAGCAGTATACACAAAACTTGATTTAAGAGGGGCTTACAACCTGATACGTATAAAAGATGGGCATGAGTGGAAAACAGCATTTAACACCAGGAGTGGGCATTATGAATATCTGGTCATGCCTTTCAGTCTCTGTAATGCTCCAGCTGTATTCCAAGATTTCATTAATGATGTGCTCAGAGATTTTTTGCAATCCTTTGTTATCGTATACCTCGACGATATACTGATTTACTCTCCCGATCTGAAAACCCACCATGAACATGTCAGACAGGTATTAGCAAAACTACTAGACAATGGTCTTTATTGCAAACTGGAGAAGTGTTTATTCGACATTACTACTGTGAAATTTCTTGGGTACATTATCACTCCAGAAGGTTTTGAGATGGATCCTTCCAAACTCACGGCCATCTCAGAATGGCCTCTTCCCCAAGGCCTCAAAGCCATACAGAGGTTTTTGGAGTTTTCCAACTACTATAGGAGATTTATCAAGAATTATTCTTCTGTAGCTTCTCCGATCATTAATATGACACGTAAAGGTCTGAAGAACCAGGTCTGGTCGTCACAATCCAAACAGGCATTCGAAGCTCTCAAACAGGCTTTCACTTCCACTCCAGTGTTACGGCATCCTGATCCCAGAGTTCCATTTGTTCTTGAGGTTGATGCTTCCGAGAGAGTCATTGGGGCTGTCCTATCTCAAAGAGAGTCTCCAGGGAAGCCTCTATATCCTTGTGGGTGTCAGGATCGCCACCCTCTGGCCCCTGTCACCCACGCCAACCCTGCATCATGAACAATACACGTTCCTAAACCTGTGTGTTCCCAGCATCCTAGCCCTAGAATTTCACCTGACCTCACCTTCCCCTAATTATCCCTGTATATCAGGAAGCTACGCCCTCCAGACTTCACTTCCACATTGAAGTTACTGACTGCGATACCTGTTTATTCAAAGCTCCCTGGAACCGCCTGATCATCTCCTGAACCCTCTCTGCCAAGACCCCAAGGACCTTCTGCTATATATCTGGACTCTCATTGCTTCACTCACCGGTAACCCTCCCATCCTGCTCCCCCTCTGCCCCCCATCGAAGCCTTGCCGTGTACCGAACCCCTGCTGTACCACCGACTATTCTCTGCCAGCCTTGCCGTGTACCGAACCCCCTTGCTGAACCCTGACAACTCCATTGCCTATACCCTGTCTGATTTGATGCCACTGTGTTTACCTGCAATAAACACTCATTGCCAATCTGAATTTGCCTTCATCACTGCATCCTGGGCTCACAACCCCAACCTGCTACACCACCCGCAGTCTAAACGTGACAGAATGTGGAAGTCTAAAACCTGTGAGCCCGCGGTGATCCATGCCATGGTGAAGAACTTGAAAGGTGCCTTTCTACAGATCCAGCAGCACCTGGACTCCCTGCTTGATTATGTGCAGCAAAACCCAAGGGGCACCTCAACTAAGGTGCACGCTCCTGCTACAGAGGGAGCCAGAGGACCGCTGACCCCAGAAGAAAAGGCAAGGAGGAGGGCGCTAGACCTCTGCTTCTACAGCGGGGACCCCTTGCATCAGATCTCGGCCTGCCCGCTGCGCCCACCTAAGCCAGTTACAAAATGCTTTCATACCCCTGTTCCTGTAAAGCCTGTTTGTACCGAGCCTGCACCTATCAAAACCACTAGGCGGGTGGTTAAAACAGTACCCACCAAGCCAAAAATGGCTACACCAACGATCAAGCCCACAAAGTCTTCGTTGGGGAAGCCGGTGCCTGCCCTGCAGAAAAAGACTTTATCACCCATCAAGCAAGCAGCCAAAGAAAGACCCCTATCCCTGCCTACTTCCAGAAGAAGCCGGGTAAGCAAACCTCCTGCACCTAAGCGTGTCTCTGCTCCCAGGGAACCTGAGTCAAGGGCTACCAGACTCTCTGCACCTAGAAACCTGGTTACCCAAGAAGCTGCTTCTGAGGAGTCAGACCAGGAGACCCCTATGCAGAGTGCCGAACCGGAGTCTGACCCTGAAATGCCCATGGAGCAGGAACCCATGGACGCTGAGCCAGCCGTGTCAATGGAGATCGAGCCTGGCCTACATCTCATGGCTGGTGTTGCCAGAGATCCTGAATCCAGCCCGCTACCTCCATGCTGCCTATATGCCTCACCATGTCCTTCTGATGACTCAGAGTCAGAAGAGGAAGCTGCTGATGCTGGTTTAGACTTTCTCAGACAGACTGCACGCCGCACCCAGGGACCCCCAGGTCAGCATAAGGGACATGTTGGCGTTGCGAGATCTGTTTGTTGCCCGACTGGAATGACTCACCGTACCACTGTACCTTGCTGTCACATGGGGACGGACTACAGAACTCCAGCTACCAAAACCATCTTGAGTGCACCTTGTCCAAGATCTGCCTTCATTGGTGCCCTCTTCATGTCACCCACCATTGTTCCGTTGCCTGCTAAACCAAAACCTCAGGAACTGGAGACTCACCCATACGTCGTTGAATTGGGGGTTGAGCGAAAGCCCGAGGTCGCTGCCCTGCAACGTGCAGGATCTCAGGACGTCGCTGCCCTGCAACCTGCAGGTTCTCAGGACGTCGCTGCCCTGCAACCCGCAGGTTCTCAGGACGTCGCTGCCCTGCATCCCGCAGGTTCTCAGGACGTCGCTGCCCTGCAACCCGCAGGATCCCAAGACTCTGCTTCCCTGCAACCTGCAGGATCCCAAGAGCCGTGCTATACCAAGGTCCAGGTCCAGGAGCCGTGCTGTACCGAGGTCCAAGAGCCGTGCTGTACCGAGGTCCAGGTCCAAGAGCCGTGCTGTACCGAGGTCCAGGTCCAAGAGCCGTGCTGTACCGAGGTCCAGGTCCAAGAGCCGTGCTGTACCGAGGTCCAGGTCTAGGAGCCGTGCTGTACCGAGGTCCAGGTCCAGGAGCCGTGCTGTACCGAGGTCCAAGAGCCGTGCTGTACCGAGGTCCAGGTCCAAGAGCCGTGCTGTACCGAGGTCCAGGTCCAAGAGCCGTGCTATACCGAGGTCCAGGTCCAAGAGCCGTGCTGTACCGAGGTCCAGGTCCAAGAGCCGTGCTGTACCGAGGTCCAGGCCCAGGAGCCGTGCTGTTACCGAGGTCCAAGAGCCGTGCTGTACCGAGGTCCAGGTCCAAGAGCCGTGCTGTACCGAGGTCCAGGTCCAAGAGCCGTGCTGTACCGAGGTCCAGGAGCCGTGCTGTACCGAGGTCCAAGAGCCGTGCTGTACCGAGGTCCAGGTCCAAGAGCCGTGTTATACCGAGGTCCAGGTCCAAGAGCGTGCTGTACCGAGGTCCAGGAGCCGTGCTGTACCGAGGTCCAGGAGCCGTGCTGTACCGAGGTCCAGGAGCCGTGCTGTACCGAGGTCCAGGAGGCCGTGCTGTACCGAGGTCCAGGAGCCGTGCTGTACCGAGGTCCAGGAGCCGTGCTGTACCGAGGTCCAGGAGCCGTGGCTTTACGAGGTCCAGGAGCCGTGCTGTACCGAGGTCCAAGCCCAGACTGCTGCCACCAAAACAGCATTTGTGGACACTGATACCGCTGCAGCTACCCTGGCCTTCCTGGTAAAGCCAGTCCATCTAGCGCCGTCCTGGTACTTGTCTCTGCCATGACAGCCCAGGTG
>RXON01005007.1:0-54915 GCA_009667805.1 Leptobrachium leishanense
GTTTAGTAAGCTCACCCTTTATTCTAAAACATTTCCCACAATCAGGACATGCATACGGCTTCTCTCCTGTATGAATTCTCTCATGTTTAGTAAGCTCACCCTTTATTCTAAAACATTTCCCACATTCAGAACATGCATAAGGCTTCTCTCCTGTATGAATTCTTTCATGTTTAGTAAGCTCACCCTTTGTTCTAAAACATTTCCCACATTCAGAACATGCATAAGGCTTCTCTCCTGTAGGAATTCTTTCATGTTTAGTAAGCTCACCCTTTGTTCTAAAACATTTCCCACAATCAGGACATGCATACGGCTTCTCTCCTGTATGAATTCTCTCATGTACAGTAAGCTCACCCCTTCTTCTAAAACATTTCTCACATTCAGAACATGCATAAGGCTTCTCTCCTGTATGAATTCTTTCATGTTTAGTAAGCTCACCCGTTGTTATATAACATTTCCCACATTCAGAACATGCAAACGGCTTCTCTGTTGCATGAATTTTCTCATGTAGATCAAGATAACACTTTGATTTAAAACATTTCCCACATTCAGAACATGCAAACGGCTTCTCTCCTGTATGAATTCTCTCATGTACAGTAAGGTCAGTTTTTGTTCTAAAACATTTCCCACATTCAGAACATGCAAACGGCTTCTCTCCTGTATGAATTCTCTCATGTATAGTAAGTTCAGTTTTTCTTCTAAAACATTTTTCACATTCAGAACAGGCAAACGGCTTCTCTCCTGTATGCATTCTCTCATGTACAGTAAGCGCAGTTTTTGTTGTAAAACATTTCCCACATTCAGAACATGCAAACGGCTTCTCTCCTGTATGAATTCTCTCATGTACAGTAAGAATAGTTTTAGATGTAAAATATTTCCCACATTCAGAACATGCAAATGGCATCTCTCCTGTATGAATTTTCTCATGTATACTAAGCCCACCCTTTGTTATAAAACATTTCCCACATTCAGAACATGCAAACGGCATCTCTCCTGTATGCATTCTCTCATGTACAGTAATCGCAGTTTTTGTTCTAAAACATTTCCCACATTCAGAACATGCAAACGGCTTCTCTCCTGTATGAATCCTCTCATGTACAGTAAGTTCAATTTTTGATCTAAAACATTTCCCACATTCAGAACATGCAAACGGCTTCACTCCTGTATGAATTCTCTCATGTACAGTAAGTTCAGTTTTTGATCTACAACATTTCTCACATTCAGAACATGCAAACGGCTTCTCTTCTGTATGAATTCTGTCATGTTTAGTAAGATCACTTTTTGTTCTAAAACATTTCCCACATTCAGAACATGCAAACGGCTTCTCTCCTGTGTGAATTCTCTCATGTTTAGTAAGATCACTTTTTGTTCTACAACATTTCCCACATTCAGAACATGCAAACGGCTTCTCTCCTGTATGAATTCTCTCATGTTTAGTAAGATCACTTTTTGTTCTAAAACATTTCTCACTTTCAGAACATGCAAACCGCTTCCGCCCTACATGAACTCTGTGTTGACCAAGACATCCATTTGTGCTTAAACATTTCTCACTGTCAGGGCACAGAAATGTTCCAGATGACAGTCCTGGATTCTCTGGCTCTTTTCGATTTCCTGAGGAGTGCAAAGCTTCATCATTGATCATTATTTCTTCTTCCTCTTCTGGCAAAGGTTTCATGATGTTTTCCTCAACATATGGCACTGGTTCTTCAAAAGCAATTCCTGAAGACATTTTAGGACTTTTTCTGTACTCCTGGGGGGGAGGGGGATACAATAATTTACTCCGTCACCAAACCAAACTCTGCCATGTCAAAACTCCCTTTATGCTGCATGGGTTTCCAGGGATTTTTTTTTATGATTAAAACTAAACAATTCTTGAAGCCAGAGTAACTCTCCCCATACTAAAAGGTACAAATGGTCTTGCATGGAGACATATAGTAATGAGACTTAAACCTACACCAGGTGAATTCTCTGTCTATAGAGGTTGCTCTGATTTAGCAGATAGTATAAAGTTGGTTGATAAAAATCAGGATATATTTAATATGTAACATCACCCGGTCTGACAATCCGTATCTATTAAATATAAATCAGATAACGCTGCACAAAATACCTTTTTTGGTTTTAACGATAAATTCCACAGGAACAAAACACTTTTCTATCAACAGGAGCAGATTAATGTCTCTTTATATCTGCAAAATACAAAACAACAAAACACAGAGGGTTAAACACAAGAGCTTTTCATTTCAGCCCATTTCCATTTAACTGAATATACACTGCATTCACTATTCACTGCATGTTCACTGTATTATGCCACAAATGGAGTCACCAAAGCCGTTATCGGACGTTTGTGAAAAGCACCGAATTGGCCTCATTGAATTCCACCAAACTGAATAAAAATAGCTGACAGGAGGTTAAAGTAGGGGTCGACCGATTATCAGACGCTCCAATAATCGGGGCCGATATTCAGTGTTTTTCATGTTATCGGTATCGGGCTGTTTCATTGCCGATGTACCGATAACTCTGAGAAGCTGCAATCCCTCTGAGCATGCGTCAGATCCCAGCACTGACTTTCTTCTCCGTGACTCTGGTTGGCAGTGATGAGGTCACCTGAGGTCTCCCCCTTCCATTGGCTCGCCACAGTAAGAAACAGAGGGGGAGGAAGCTCATTTAATTGTAAAACAAACCGGAGGGTCGGACTGATTTACCAGGGTCTGTTCCGCTCTGTTGTGCTCGTCCCGTGCTTTCACTCTCCCTGTCTGCTCCTTCACGCTGTGCTACCTGCCAGTCTGTAAAGCTCCCCATCCTACTTCAGACTGGCTGCATAGGAGCAGAAATCTTGCTCAACTCTACTGCCCTGACGCCAAGATTAAATAAATGCATCAAATAGTTCACGGCACCCTTTATCTGCCAGACGTTTAGTTTGGTCTTGGCAGGTGCAGGGATTTGAGCTTACATTAGGGAAACTTAGATTTCTGACCCCAAGAGCTTACAATCAGCTTTATAGCAAACCACCTGCTGGGGACGGGGAACTGAGTTTGCAGATTGGGTTTTCAGTAATGATAGAAGCCACAGTTACGGTTTTAGTGGTCCTGGGCTACCTGGCCGCTGACTGTCAGCTTGTGTGTCGCGGAACGGTGCATAAAGTTTGCTTGAAAGTAGTGCTGCACTTTTTACAAAGGAGGGGTGGCTGATTTGCACCTTCCTTGGTCTCTGAACCCCTCTTCCTTCCCAGCAGTGGATTTCACACTTTATTTCAAGCACTTTATTTTTCTCAGATATTATGTTTACAATTGTGACACCAGATTTGTGTAGAAATTGTGACCCCCCCCCTCCAAAAATTTCAATGTACAGAATATCGGCACCCGATATCGGTTACCGGCCTGAAAGGAAACTGATTATCGGTATCGGCACCTAAAAAGTGATATCGGTCTATCCCTAGGTTATAGCAATAAAAATGTAGTAAAATGTGTCTAAATTTATTTATTCATAAAGTATTTTATTATCATCGTATCCTGAAGGAGTTTGGATTGTGGGCAAAACCCAGTCAGTAGCCGTAGGTCCTTGCAGGGTGAAAGCAGGAACTAGGAATGACTTAATTTACAATTTTCAATTGGGGGGAACCACACAAGGAATGTACAAAACAATGGACAACACACCCCAGTGTTTCCTTACTGAATATCCTCCCCCCTCCCACTCACCTTTGTGTAATGGACAATGGCTGGGGGAGGTGGCAAAAAGATCTGGTTTGAGCCAGTTCCTGGGGGGGTTAGATGGAATTCTGTGGAAATAAAGGGATCCACCACCTACAGATAAACATAAGGGAAACAGCACAGTATATACAACATGACAATCTACATTTAATACGCATAGAAATAATACTATAACGGAGACATCAGGGAATATGGCACAGAAAACACAAACACCCCGTACCTACAATTACATGTACAGGGTGACTTTAACATAGGAGAGGAGGCAGGGAAACAATATAAATCATTAGACCCGCACATCCCAAATGCATCTCTATGTCCATGTACCCCGAGTCCAAGCCAACAACCGTCACAGACACTAAGCACAGTAAGCATGCGCAAGCTGCAAATTGATTTTACCCCAGTTTAGCGTCAGGATTGGAATATCGATGCCAGACGTTAAACACCCTAGCGCTAACGCTTACATATCGGGACATTACATTAGCACCAGCTATGGAATAGAGCCCCAGATGCTTTGGACATCATTTGCCATGTGGCTTTGTGCCAAGCTAATGAGTAGCTGAGCCTCATGGGAGATGTAGTTTCAAAACCTCTGGAGGGCCAAGGGGGCTGACCCCGGCTGTAAATGGTTGAAATTCGAATGAAGATTTACACTGTGACACTTTTTGTTACAGCATTGTGACGTGACGTACAGACTTACAGGGTTATTCACCAAGCTCGGAATTTACCACCAAACAGAATTTCACCAGATCTGCGATTTCGGGGCAATTTGTCTTTTCACTAAGCTGTCATTTCACCAAATACAGGCAAACTGACGACGAAATACGCTGCAATTCACCGGCACCAAAATTGTCCCATAGAGAACTAATGATTCATCTTTTCAGAGACCTGAATCGCAGCGACATTTTAACGACATTCCCCGATTTCAGTGTTTCAATTCCACAGGTTTAAACGGGCGAATCCCATAGGTTTCAAATTTAATATCTTTCTATTTATTTTTTTAAAGACCTTTTTGTATTTTTTCGGAAGACATTTCTGTTTTATTTTTATTATTCTGTAACAGAGCTTTTTACTATTTTTTAAAGGACCTTTTTTATTTAGACGCATTTTTATTGATTTAATCTCCTAGTAACAGGAGACAATTTTTTTTCTTCATTTGACGGAATTCGCCAAGGCCAAGTTGTCGCTATTCACCAATGTCCGATAATTGCTTCTGCGACTCCATTTTCGTCGAAATACGGTGAAAATTCGATAAATGGCGAATTCACTGAAAGACATATAATTTGTCAGGGTCCTGCAATAAAATAAGACTTAAAGGAACACTCTAATAAAAAATCCCCCCCCCTGTTTTTTTACATTAATTTATCCCGATTACCTTAAAAAAAAAATGATCCCTACCTATTTATTAACTGTAATACTTACCCTAAAATCGACTTCCTTCCAATGGCGTTTTTTTTGTTTTATACTCACCTCCCTCTTCCGCTCCAGTCGTTGTTCCTTTCATTTGGCTAATGGTTTACGTGAGAATCGCGCATGCGCGCCTCTCACGTAAGCCAGCCAATCGGCAGGCTTCCTCCCGGCTCCATCTGCTGAGGATTAGTGTTGCTCGCAAGAGGATAAGCGCAACACTAATCCTCAGGCTGCCGCCAGCTACTGCGGCCAGTTGGAGACGTCATCGCGATGAAAGCGCGATGACGTCTCCTACTCGGCAAAAGTTGGCAGAAGCGGGAAATATGAATCCCGCTCTGCTGACTGACAGCTGGGAGGGCGGAGTAAAGTCCTCCGCCTCTCTCAGCGGTTTTCAGCTGATCGGCTGAGCGGAGGGAGGGGAGACAGAGGGTGGCATACTCCGGGCATCATGACCACCTAAAAAAAGCTTAGGTGGTCATGTTGCCTAGAGTATCCCTTTAAATCGTATTTACACAGAATATGCAAAACTGTCAAAATGAGCTCAGCAAACAAGGGGTGTGTGTAAAATAGTTCTGCAGTGAAGGGGTTGAAATCTGTACAGTGGTCGTTCCCCCTCCAGAGAACACAATGGTGCTTTGAATTCAGATGCCCCCCCCTTGCTAACAGCCTGGAGGGGGGAGGCTGTGCTCATTCCGTATGGGGACTGCTATTTCTTATTCCACCAAGATCAAAAACCTGAAACATTAAGCTCCATATCAGTGATTGTGGCCCTGCAGGGGGTGATTGTCACACAGGGGCTTCTTATAGACTAAGCGCGGCCTTATTCCTATGGCTGGGAGACATTTAATTGCGGAATTCACACACATCATTATACAGCGGATACAGCTTATAATCAGCAATATATGCATTTACTTACAAGAAGCCGCTCACTCCCAGGACCCTCAGCCTGGATCTCCTCTCTGGATTCACCAGGTGGATCTGCCGCTGTTATAGCCAGCTGACTGGGAAATCGTGGGTGATGGTTCGACGAAGGAAAGCAGATGGAGGCCTTTGTTTCAAAAGAAAATGGCGTTTATTCCTGCTGGACTCAAGAGACATATTTTATCTGTTCAATAGCTTGAGTCGCGAGAACGTCAGACTCGGCTGCTTTTATACAATGTTCCAAAAATAAAGTTCCCCTCCCCTGCTCTCCTCCCAACATACCCAGATTGTGTGACAGTTACCATATGTCTGAGTTAGGACCTAATTTTACACACGATGTCATCTTTCCCCTTCATTCTCCTTCTTGGGTTTCCAGCTGTCTTCATAATTCTGCAATTGTCAGTACGCCCTTCTCAGTTTTGCTGACAAACTGAATTATTTTTAGCATGCAGACTGAAAATAGAATCTCAAGAGCACTCAAGGACAGCAAGTGTATTTTAAAACACGAATTGGATGAACATCGAAATGGCAGATCACTAGATTAGTATAGTTCTAAATTAAATCCCAGGAATTGCTATCTCAATATGAGTATACGGGGAATTAGCGGATCCTGAGCTCTATATATGAGTATACGGGGAATTAGAGGATCCTGAGCTCTATATATGAGTATACGGGGAATTAGTGGATCCTGAGCTCTATATATGAGTATACGGGGAATTAGAGGATCCTGAGCTCTATATATGAGTATACCGGGAATTAGCGGATCCTGAGCTCTATATATGAGTATACGGGGAATTAGTGGATCCTGAGCTCTATATATGAGTATACGGGGAATTAACGGATCCTGAGCTCTATATATGAGTATACGGGGAATTAGAGGATCCTGAGCTCTATATATGAGTATACGGGGAATTAGTGGATCCTGAGCTCTATATATGAGTATACGGGGAATTAGAGGATCCTGAGCTCTATATATGAGTATACGGGGAATTAGAGGATCCTGAGCTCTATATATGAGTATACGGGGAATTAGAGGATCCTGAGCTCTATATATGAGTATACGGGGAATTAGAGGATTCTGAGCTCTATATATGAGTATACAGGGAATTAGCGGATCCTGAGCTCTATATATGAGTATACGGGGAATTAGAGGATCCTGAGCTCTATATATGAGTATACGGGGAATTAGCGGATCCTGAGCTCTATATATAAGTATACGGGGAATTAGCGGATCCTGAGCTCTATATATGTGTATACGGGGAATTAACGGATCCTGAGCTCTATATATGAGTATACGGGGAATTAGAGGATCCTGAGCTCTATATATGAGTATACGGGGAATTAGAGGATCCTGAGCTCTATATATGAGTATACGGGGAATTAACGGATCCTGAGCTCTATATATGAGTATACGGGGAATTAGAGGATCCTGAGCTCTATATATGAGTATACGGGGAATTAGAGGATCCTGAGCTCTATATATGAGTATACGGGGAATTAGAGGATCCTGAGCTCTATATATGAGTATACGGGGAATTAGAGGATCCTGAGCTCTATATATGAGTGTCACGGCGTCCCACTCACCGGACTGCATTGCAGGCGGCTGCTCGGCGTGGTCTCATGGTCCTGGCTCGGGATCGGGCCCCCTTCAGAGACCCTCCTGGGCCTTGCGGGTTGCCTCCGCGTTATCCGGCGGGTGGAGGTGGCAGGGATGCTCGGGTTGCCGCGCGGACTCGGCGGCCTCAACGCCCTCTGGCGTCTCCCGCGGCCTGTCAGGGGCGGGGCTTACTGGTAGGCGCACACACGCGGTCAGGATCTGGTTTTAAAGATACAGATACCAAACCTCTCCCAGACACAAGTGAAACACCTGTTGTTAGAGGGCAACCCCGGAGCACTGACATCCCTATAAATACTCAGTCTGTGCACTTATCCCTTGCTGGATAGTTGAGTGTTTTCTGGCTGAGTACTTTAGTTCCCTTTCATGTGTATACCCGTTTACTGACCATTGGCTTCCACGTCTGACCATTCTACTTTCTGGTATCCTGACCACTGGCTTCCGCACCCGACCATTCTATCCTCGAACATCCTGTCCTACATTGTCCTTTCTGTCGGGTATATTAGAGACAAAGAATTTAAAATGGATGCTTGTAGCCATTTTGTTTTAAAGACAGTTCTTCTTTAAAAATTTCTCTACGTTTAGAAATGAACGAGATATTTTTTTTACAGAGTTCATTCCTGGGAGAAGTCTTTCCAGACATGAAGGAACCTAGAATGAATGTTGTGTGAGATAATGCTAAGACGTATCATAAGTTTTTAAAACAAAAGAGATTTGTCTTTTGGGTATAGGAATAAGAGAAAATATTCTGTAATATAAATTTATATTCACAAAATATATGCTTATAATCAAGGTAGATTTTATTATAATTACAGTATGAAATATATGCTCCAATAAATATTGTAGAAAGTATATAATGGGTAAATAATAATAATTACTAAAGAGTAGATTCTGTAACCAGAAAAGAATTTAGCTGAGAGGGCTCTAAGTAAAACCAAAAGGGAGAGAGAATAAAAATCAAGTAATGACAGATGGAGACACAGTGTCTAGTAGTTGGGTGAAGAGAAGGTTCTTTGTGTAGACTGACCTTTTTGACCCGAGATAAGAAATGGTGGAATTAATTAAAGAAGTGCAATACTGCCCTCTAGAGGATAGTAAAAATAATGATTCATATTATTATTAGTAAACCATGACGTCAAATTGGCTATAATAAGCGGCAAAGCTCTTTGTGAGACAGTCAGAGATTTCCAGCCGTCAGACTCACATCGCAATGCACTCAGACGTCCATTACATATGACACTCTGAGAAGTCGGAGATTCCAGTAGTCAGACTCACATCGCAAGGCATTACACATGACCCTCTGAGAGGCCAAGATTCTAACACTCAGACTCACACCACGATGCAGGCAGATCCCAAGACATGAGGCAATCAATATTCTCACCAAATCTCTAACTCATATACATTGATTATCTGATATCGATAATCTTCACATATTCCAAAACAAAACATCATATAGAAAATTCCAGAACTTATCAACATCCAAATTGGACAGGTAATGTATGAAATTAATATTGAATTAATGTAATTATATATTTGTAGATTTCTTGCAACTTAGACGGAGATTCTCAGATACCGTTAAAATCCAAATTCTAAATATCTTTAATTCTGCAGATAAAGATATGAAGAAGTGGATATAAGGATTTATTCCTAAAGAAATGTTGTAAGATTGATACCAATATATATATATATGGAAATTGGAAATTACTGTGATTAAAATTAATGAGCAAGGAATTATATAACTACAAAATAAAAAGCAAAAGATTAGAAGTTTAATTCTCGAGATTAGGGGAGGATTCACTAAATAAGTTTTTATTACTTAACATTAAATTAGCTCATCTTTTGTTGATCCATGTGGCATAGAGATATATATATATATATCTATAAGAGCTGGCTGGTTAAACATTGTTTGCTGGGAAATGCATGTTGTATTAAGCAGAAATGTTTATTAACCATTTGTGTATTAGTTACTAACGGATAAGGTAAATGATATTAATCATATATGCAGTTACTAACCGGAGATACATATATTGTGAAGCTAGTTTTTATATGCTTATGGATTGTGGTTTATAAATTTTGTTTATGATGAGATTTGAAATTTTTTTGTATACGTAATAAATATATATATATTTTTATCCGATTATTGATTATTGTATTTTTTAAAGCAAAACACAGACAATTAAAAGAATTCAGGATAATTTCTAAGAGATATAGACGATTGATATTTGTGTCTCGTATAAGTTTCTTATGAAATAATAATCCCTGATATATTGGAGGCAACTGCCGAGGTAGGTCCAGTAAATCCAATATAGACATATTGGAGGCTTGGCTGATAAATCCAATATATATAAACGTGTTGTGTTCACGTGCAGAGATTATATCCGACATTTCCCTCGACTTCCAATCTCCGCATCCTGAGGTCCTGTCTCCTCCAGTTCCCGTGACAGAACTATCCAGCCACAACATCATGGACCCCGGGGAGGTATTGGACGCTATCGCTTCCCTGACTCGTCAGGTGACAGTTTTGTCCCATTCAGTACAGGAACTACAGCTAAACCAAGCACAAATGCAAGGACAAGGTTCAACATCTGCTCCCCGCTTCATCGTTACCCCAAAATGATGACATGACCGGCCCAGAACCCAGAGTCCCGATGCCTGACCGTTTCTCAGGACGCCGGGAGTCATATCGGGGATTCCTCATGTCATGTGAGTTTCTGTTCGCATTGAACCCCCGCACTTATCAGACTGATTTTGTTCGTATCCGCACCGTTATTTCTTCTCGGATGAGGCTCAAGTCTGGGTGCATAACCTTCTACGTACCGCAGATCCGGTATTGCAGTCGTGGAACTCCTTTGTGTCAGCCATGAATCTACTATATGAGGACCCTCATAGATCCGAGTTTGCCCAGGCACAGATCCGACAACTAAGACAGGGCAGAAGACCCATTGAGGACTACATAGTCGAATTCCGCAGACTTGCATCCGAGACCGGATGGAACGACACTGCATTAACTAGCCAGTTCCGATGGGGTCTGGCCGAGTCTGTCAAAGACGAGTTGGCTCGGGGTGAAACACCCGCTTCTTTGGAACTCCTGATTCGTCTCGCTCTTCAAATAGACGCATTCGTGAACGTATACGAGAGAGAACCATGTTTCTTCCACCCTCCCGGCCTGCAGCTCCTCGTATGTTGGCGCTACCACCAACTCCAACGCTTCCTGCAGTGTCACCCTCTGAAGAACCTATGCAAATCAATGCTGTTCGCAGCCGGCTAACTCCTCAGGAGAACCAGCGTAGACGCAACAACGGTCTGTGCCTATACTGTGGCAAAAATACCCACCTCGTCCGGGACTGTCCTGACACACCGACTAAGGGAGGTATGGCTACATGTTGTCCATCCATTATTTTGTCGACGTCCATGTCATATGTCCGGTCCCCTCACTTATTGGTCCAATTTGTTTTACAGTGGGAAGGAAGAACTACAACGGTGGAGGCCATGATTGATAGCGGGGCCAGCAATTGTTTCATAAACGCTGCCTTGGTTGCTAAATTGTCCATTCCAGTACTGATTAAAAGTATACCTGTACATATACAAGTTGTCGACGGTTCTTCCCTTGGTGCGGGTCCTGTCACTAAGGAGACTATTCCTCTTTCCTCAATCTTGGGACCCTCCCATAGGGAACTATTATCATATGACGTTATCACTTCTCCTGTGTTTCCGGTGATTTTGGGCCTTCCCTGGCTTCGTCTCCACGACCCACACATAAGATGGTCCTGTCAGGATCGCCACCCTCTGGCCCCTGTCACCCACGCCAACCCTGCATCATGAACAATGCACGTTCCTAAACCTGCATGTTCCCAGCATCCTAGCCCTAGAATCTCACCTGACAACACCTCCCCTAATTATCCCTGCATATCAGGAAGCTACGCCCTCCAGACTTCACTTCCACATTGAAGTTACTGACTGCGTTACCTGTTTACTAAAGCTCCCTGAAACCGCCTGACCATCTCCTGAACTCTCTGCTAAGACCCCAAGGACCTTCTGCTATTTATCTGGACTCTCATTGCTTCACTCACCGGTAACCCTCCCATCCTGCTCCCCCTCTGCCCCCATCTAAGCCTTGCCGTGTACCGAACCCCTGCTGTACCACCGACTATTCTCTGCCAGCCTTGCCGTGTACCGAACCCCTGCTGTACCACCGACTATTCTCTGCCAGCCTTGCCGTGTACCGAACCCCTGCTGTACCACCGACTATTCTCTGCCAGCCTTGCCGTGTACCGAACCCCTGCTGTACCACCGACTATTCTCTGCCAGCCTTGCCGTGTACCGAACCCCTGCTGTACCACCGACTATTCTCTGCCAGCCTTGCCGTGTACCGAACCCCCTTGCTGAACCCTGACGACTCCATTGCCTGTACCCTGTCTGATTTCATGCCACTGTGTTTACCTGCAATAAACACTCATTGCTATTCTGAATCTGCCTTCATCACTGCATCCTGGGCTCACAACCCCAACCTGCTACACCACCCGCAGTCTAAACGTGACAGGTCCTCTGGTCAGCTTCTATTTCCCGCTCTCCATTGTCGTAAGGTGTGCCTGCAGGAGGTCACTGCTACGGTATGCTTCATCCTGGATCTGCATAAAACACCTTCCAATGTTGTACTCCCACAGACCTATCAGTCGTTCCGAGACGTGTTCGATGAAAGAGGGGTGGATACACTGCCCCCACATCGACCATACGACTGTCCAATTGACCGCCTACCGGGTGCTCCAATTCCCTATGGACGACTGTACCCATTGTCAGAACCCGAACTAGCCATCCTTAAATAATACATAGACGAAAACCTGGCAAAAGGGTTTATACGTCCCTCCACCTCACCTGCTGGAGAAGGTATCTTCTTTGTGTCCAAAAAAGACGGAGGGTTGCGCCCCTGCGTTGATTACAGTGCCTTGAATCACATAACCATTAAAAATCGTTATCCTTTACCGTTAATTCCATAATTGATGGATTGTTTGAAAACGGCTACCGTCTTTTCTAAACTGGATCTGAAAGGAGTTTATAATCTGATTCGTGTGAAGGAAGGGGACGAATGGAAAACGGCCTTCCGCTCCAGATATGGACACTTCGAATACACAGTGATGCCCTATGGGGTATGCAACGCCCATGCCACATTTCAGTGTTTTATCAATGATGTTTCTGCGATATGCTGGATAAATGTGTTGTTATATACCTGGATGACATTCTTGTGTATTCCTCTACTCTAGAAGAACACCGATACCAGATGCAACAGGTACTGCAACGCCTACGCCAACATCACCTATTCGCTAAACTTGACAAGTGCATATTCGAGGTTCATACTGTGGAATTCCTGGGTTTCATCATCCGACCCGGTACCATTGCCATGGATGAGAAGAAAACACAAGCAATTAAACACTGGCCTATACCTCTCAATAGAAAACAGGTACAAAGTTTTTTAGGTTTCGCTAATTTTTATCGCAAATTCATTCGTAACTTCAGTCGAATTGCCCAACCCTTAACAGCTCTTACTAAGTCTACTGTTCCTTTTCAATGGTCTACTGATGCTACAAAGGCCTTTAATGATTTAAGAGAACGGTTTTGTTCGGCACCCATCCTCTCTCACCCTAATCCGTCTTTAGCATATTACCTGGAGGTAGACGCCTCCAATAATGCTACCGGGGCCGTCCTCTCCCAACGCTGCCAAAAAACCAACAACTTACACCCGATAGCCTTTTTCTCCAAAAAGATGAGTCCAGCGGAGTGTAATTACGATATCGGAGACAGGAGCTACTGGCCATTAAGCAAGCCCTGGAGGAATGGAGACACATCCTAGAAGAATGTATACACCCCATAACGATATACACGGACCACAAGAATCTCGAGTACTTGAAGACAGCAAAACGTCTACGTCCTAGACAGGCCAGGTGGGCTCTCTTCATCTCCCGTTTTCAATTTCATCTCACATTCCGACCCTGGATCACGTAATGGCAAAGCTGATGCATTATCCCGGCTGCATGAGCATCATTCCAGAAAGGAAAAGATAGAAGAGACTATTCTCCAGCCACATCAGTTCCTCTCTGTCACTTCCTGTTTACTGAACGATCTTGCACAAACTGGACCCCCATCTCATACGTCAGCCGCACTACCCAAAAACCGTATCCTGGTATCAAAAGAGAAGCGACTCCAGATAATTCAACAATGTCATGATTCCCCCCTAGCTGGTCACGCAGGAAGGACAAAAACATGGAAGTTAGTATCCTGTCATTTTTGGTGGCCCTCACTGTCACGAGATGTGAAATCATGCGACGTTTGTGCCAGAATAAAAACCATTCCACAGAAACCCGTAGGGCTGTTGCAACCTCTCCCGGTACCTGAGACACCCTGGTCACACATCACAATGGATTTTATTGTAGATCTCTAAAGGACATACCTGCATCATGGTAATAGTAGATCGCCTAACCAAACTAGCCCATTTCATCCCGTCTCTGAGAATACCCACAGCCAAAGAAACCGCAACGTTATTCATAGCTCAAGTATTCCATCTACATGGTATACCTTCTTCCATAGTCACCGATAGGGGTACCCAATTCATGTCACATTTTTGGAAAGCTTTTTGTTCCTCGCTTAAAATATCGGTTGATCTATCCACCTCCTATCATCCACAGTCTAACGGACAAACAGAACGAACCAACCAAACACTCGAGACTTATTTATGCTGTTATTCATCCTATCAACAGAACAACTGGATGGAATTACTCCCGATACCAGAATTTGCCTACAACTCACATACACACGAATCAACCACTTTTTCTCAATTTTTTCTCACCTATGGCTTCCATCCAGCCATGTTACCAGGATTACCATCTTACGTCTCTGTTCGCAATGCTGCAGCACGTCTCCGTCTTCTAACAGACAGCCTAGCCAAAGCCCGAAACACCCTACAACATTCCCAGCACGCGTACAAACAGCATTCAGATCGATCTCGTTCTGCCTCCCCAATGTACCTCCCTGGCCAGAAAGTATGGCTGTCCACTCGCTTTCTCCAAATCTCCTGTCCCTCGAGAAAGTTGGGACCCCGTTACATCGGCCCATTTATTGTTGAGAAACATGTCAATATGGTAGCTGTTTGCCTTCGTCTCCCGTCTCGATATTTGTTTCATCCTGTGGTTCATGTCTCCCTCCTGAAACCCTACTATGCTAACCCTTTTCCTGGCAGGTCACTCACACCCCCTCCTCCTGTTCTTGTTGATGGTGCCGAGGAATACGTGGTTGGGGCTATCCTCGATTCTCGTTGGCGTCGTGGGGTGCTCGAATATCTCGTCCGCTGGAAAGGTTATGGGCCTGATGAGGACTCCTGGGAACCCTCTTCGGGTGTCCACGCCCCCCGCCTTGTCCAGTTGTTTAATGTCTCTATCCCTGCCAAGCCGGGTCCTCGACGCATCTGGAGGTTGCGCCTTGGGGGGGGGGTTCTGTCACGGCGTCCCACTCACAGGACTGCATTGCGGGCAGCTGCGGGTGCTCGGCGTGGTCTCATGGTCCTGGCTCGGGATCGGGCCCCCTTCAGAGACCCTCCTGGGCCTTGCGGGTTGCCTCCGCGTTTTCCGGCGGGTGGAGGTGGCCAGGATGCTCGGGTTGCCGCGTGGACTCGGCGGCCTCAACGCCCTCTGGCGTCTCTCACGCCTGTCAGGGGCGGGGCTTGCTGATAGGCGCACGCGGTCAGGATCTGGTTTTAAAGATACAGATACCAAACCTCTCCCAGACACAAGTGAAACACCTGTTGTTAGAGGGCAACCCCGGAGCACTGACATCCCTATAAATACACAGTCTGTGCACTTATCCCTTGCTGGATAGTTGAGTGTTTTCTGGCTGAGTACTTTAGTTCCCTTTCATGTGTATACCCGTTTACCGACCATTGGCTTCCACGTCTGACCACTCTACTTTCTGGTATCCTGACCATTGGCTTCCGCACCCGACCATTCTATCCTCGAACATCCTGTCCTACATTGTCCTTTCCCTTGACTTCCAATCTCCGCATCCTGAGGTCCTGTCTCCTCCAGTTCCCGTGACCAGGAGTATACGGGGAATTAGAGGATCCTGAGCTCTATATATGAGTATACGAGGAATTAGCGGATCCTGAGCTCTATATATGAGTATATGGGGAATTAGTGGATCCTGAGCTCTATATATGAGTATACGGGGAATTAGTGGATTCTGAGCTCTATATACAGTCAGGTCCAGAAATATTGGGACATCGACAAAATTCTAACATCTTTGGCTCTATACACTACCACAATGAAGTTGGAATGAAACAAACACAATCTGCTTTAACTGCAGGCTGTCAGCTTTAATTTTTATTTTTTTTGTACATCCAACTCAGGTGAACGGTGTAGGACTTACAGCAGTTTGCAGATGTGCCTCCCACTTGTTAAGGGACTAAAAGTAATGGGACAATTGGCTTCTCAGCTGTTCCATGGCCAGATGTGTGATATTCCCTCATTACCCCAATTACAATGTGCAGATAAAAGCCCCAGAGTTCATTTCAAGTGTGCTATTTGCATTTGGAATCTGTTGCTGTCAACTCTCAAGATGAGATCCAAAGAGCTGTCACTATCAGTGAAGCAAGCCATCATTAGGCTGAAGAAACAAAACAAACACATTAGAGAGATAGCAAGAACATTCGGCGTGGCCAAAACAACTGTTTGGAACATTCTCAAAAAGAAGGAACGCACCAGTGAGCTCAGCAACACCTAAAGACCACGGAAAACAACTGTGGTGGATGACCGAAGAATTCTTTCCCTGGCGATGAAAACACCCTTCACAACAGTTGGCCAGATCAAGAACACTCTCCAGGAGGTAGGTGTATGTGTGTCAAAGTCAACAATCAAGAGAAGACTTCACCAGAGTGAATACAGAGGGTTCACCGCAAAATGTAAACCATTGGTGAGCCTCAAAAACAGGAAGGCCAGATTAGAGATTGCCAAACAACACCTAACAAAGCCTTCACAGTTCTGAAACAAGATCCTATGGACAGATGAGACCAAGATCAACTTGTACCAGAGTGATGGGAAGAGAAAAGTATGGAGAAGGAAACTGCTCATGATCCTAAGCATACCACCTCATCAGTGAAGCATGGTGATGGTAGTGTCATGCATGGGCATGTATGGCTGCCAATGGAACTGGTTCTCTTGTATTTCTTGATGATGTGACTGCTGACAAAAGCAGCAGGATGAATTCTGAAGTGTTTCGGGCAATATTATCTGCTCACATTCAGGCAAATGCTGCAGAACTCATTGGACGGCGCTTCACAGTGCAGATGGACAATGACCCAAAGCATACTGCAAAAGCAACCAAAGAGTTTTAGAAGGGACAGAAGTGGAATGTTATGCAATGGCCAAGTCAATCACCTGACCTGAATCCCATTGAGCATGCATTTCACTTACTGAAGACAAAACTGAAGGGAAAATGCTACAAGAACAAGCAGGAACTGAAGACAGTTGCAGTAGAGGCCTGGCAGAGCATCACCAGGGATGAAACCCAGCGTCTGGTGATGTCTATGCGTTTCAGACTTCAGGCTGTGATTGACTGCAAAGGATTTGCAACCAAGTATTAAGAAGGGAAAGTTTGATTTATGATTATTATTCTGTCCCATTACTTTTGGTCCCTTAACAAGTGGGAGGCACATCTGCAAACTGCTGTAAGTCCTACATCGTTCACCTGAGTTGGATGTACATACCCTCAAATTAAAGCTGACAGTCTGCAGTTAAAGCACATTGTGTTTGTTTCATTCCAACTCCATTGTGGTGGTGTATAGAGCCAAAGATGTTAGAATTGTGACGATGTCCCAATATTTCTGGACCTGACTGTATGAGTATACGGGGAATTAGAGGATTCTGAGCTCTATATATGAGTATATGGGAAACTAGTTAATCCTGAGCTCTATATATGAGTATACGGAAAACTAGTTAATCATGAGCTCTATATAGGAGTATACGGGGAATTAGCGGATCCTGAGCTCTATATAGGAGTATACGGGGAATTAGCGGATCCTGAGCTCTATATATGAGTATACAAGGAATTAGAGGATCCTGAGCTCTATATATGAGTATACGGGGAATTAGAGGATCCTGAGCTCTATATATGAGTATACGGGGAATTAGAGGATCCTGAGCTCTATATATGAGTATACGGGGAATTAGAGGATCCTGAGCTCTATATATGAGTATACGGGGAATTAGCGGATCCTGAGCTCTATATATGAGTATACGGGGAATTAGAGGATCCTGAGCTCTATATATGAGTATACGGAGAATTAGAGGATCCTGAGCTCTATATATGAGTATACGGGGAATTAGCGGATCCTGAGCTCTATATATGAGTATACGGGGAATTAGCGGATCCTGAGCTCTATATATGAGTATACGGGGAATTAGAGGATCCTGAGCTCTATATATGAGTATACGGGGAATTAGCGGATCCTGAGCTCTATATATGAGTATACGGGGAATTAGCGGATCCTGAGCTCTATATATGAGTATACGGGGAATTAGAGGATCCTGAGCTCTATATATGAGTATACGGGGAATTAGAGGATCCTGAGTTGTATATATTTTTACAGAGGGCTAAACACAGAGGACACAGCAGCTTTTCCATGTGTCTGCTCTGTGGGAGCCATCTTTATGGAGTCTCCTAATACATTTTTAGCACAATATAAATCCAATCTTCCCCTAATATTTGTATATTAAGACACACAATCCCAGCTCAGCCAGGCCAGAAACGTCTGCAGCCACTTCAGACGGTCATTCCCAGCAAGCGTTCGCCTGGCAGAAATTCAAAGAGAATTCCACCTTCCCACAAACCGTCTAATCTGTGACATGCCCTCCAGGTGGAACTCGACATTAGCAATGCTGCAGCGTCTGCACAAGCAGCAGAGGGCCATCAACGAGTACCTGTGTGAGTATGGCACAAGGACAGGTTCAGGTCAACTTGTTTTCCCCCCCGCAGTGGCTGATGATCAAGGATGCATGCACTGTACTGTCACCATTTGAGGAGGCAATGAGGATTGTGAGCAGGGACAGTGCATGCATCAGTGACACAATTCCTTTAGTGTTCCTGCTGGAGCACCCTGCGGGGAATTATAGATGTGGCTCTAGAGGCAGAGCAGCGGGAGGAAGAGGAGGCCTTCCCTAGCTCTGAAGGCCCCAGTCTTTCCGCAGACAGCATTCCAGCGGGTCCTCCTCAGATCAGACAGGAGGAGGAGGAGGAATATTTAAGTAGTGGGGGCATCGAAGGTGGGGATTCCTCAAGGGAGGGTTTTGTGTGCCCAGAAACCCAAGGACTAGTACGTGGCTGGGAGGAGGAAGTGCACGTTGGGGTCATCCTCCTCCTTGAGCAGGAAGACTCGGAAGCTAATGCCACCTCCAACCTATGCTGCATGGGCTCCCTTATCCTGCAAAGCCTGGTAAAGGACCCCAGGATTCGTGCTATCAAGGAGAGGGATCATTACTGGTTGGCAAGCCTTCTTGATCCACAATACAAGGGTAAAGTTGCAGAGCTCATCCTGCCCGCACAGAGGGAGCACAGAATGAAAAAACCTGGACGCTCTAAAGTAACACTTGTGTAACACATTTCCAGGCACTGGTAGGTTACCAAGTGATGACACAGGTGCTTCTGAGGCTGTGGATGATCAGAAGAATAGAGGTGAAGGCCGGGGCCGCTTGACTGATGCCTTTTTAAATTTTTTTAGTCCACGACACCCAGGGACGTCAAATGTAGGCACCCATTGCCAGGGTCTTCACCGTATGGTGGTGGACTACCTAGGGACATGGGCAGACCTGGATACCTTTCCAGCAGATGATTCAATGGCTTACTGGGTGTTGAGATTGGATCACTGGCCAGATCCTTGCCAATATGCTATGCAGCTACTAAGTTGCCCTTCATCCAGCGTGCTTTCTGAAAGGACGTTCAGGTTCTCTGGAGGTTTTGTCACAGACAAAAGAGTGCGCCTGTCCACCGACTCTGTAGACCGGCTGACATTTATAAAAATGAATCAGTCCTGGATCAGCAGCTATCAATCCCCTGATGCTGACGTAATGTAATAGATCGGGGATCTCTTCTGCATTTAAAAAACCTCCACCACTGCACTCTTCCACAATACCACAAAGGGGTTACGGTGTGAAGGCACTTGCTGCCACCAGAGGCACAATATTTGGGTGCACAGCCACTGACGCCTATATTACCAGATTCATATCATTTTAATATTGGACCGGAGGGTCCAACCCTGCACTCTTCCACAATGCCACAGAGGGGTTACGGTGTGACGGCACTGTTGCCGACACAAAAGGCCCAATTTTAAAGCACCTATTGTTACTTTCATCCAAAGCCTGCATAGGTTTCATCATAATTTAGCCAAAAAATATCACTGAACTTGTTCTGTGCGTCCTAAAAGGTCTCCTCTTTTCATACAGGCTGCCGCCCCAAGCAGTTGTTTATGAATAGATTAAAGGAAAACCGTTTACCGTCATTTGAAATGTAATTTTTTTGTTTTTAAATGTTTCTATACATCCTACAAATCAGCCACTTCACGGGCAGGTTATGGGGACCTGCTAGACACAATATTTGAAGGAATTTTTCTTTTTTATTTTTAACCATTATTTCATGGAAAACTCACTGTCCCTTTAAAAACTTTTTAAAAAACTTTTTGTCCTTGTTTCCTGTCCCCCAGGGCACTACCCGGGCCCCCATACACCTTTTATGGCAAATATCTTGCATATATGCCCTCTTGGAGGGCACTCTAAAAACCGAACTTTTGACTCCCATTGACTTGCATTAAGTTTGGTTCGTGTTCAAGTTCGAACTTTCAAAAATGTTTGAGTTCAAATGCGAACCGAACATGGGGATGTTCGGCTCATCCTTAATCCTGAGCTCTATATATGAGTATACGGGGAATTAGAGGATCCTGAGCTCTTTCTATATATAAAAATAATATATCTATACAGAGCTGCAGCCAGAACCAGAGTTATAAACAGAAGAGACAGAGCAGCTGTACAATGTGTTTGCTCTGCAGGAGGCATTTTATGGATCTTCCTAATGTTCAGCAAAATCTATTAAACCCAAATTCCTCCTAATATTTGTATAGTAAGAGACATAAAGCCAGCTCTGACCTGCCGCCTGGATCCTCCTTTCAGGGAATTAGCAGATCCTGAGCTCTATATATGAGTATATGGGAAACTAGTTAATCCTGAGCTCTATATATGAGTATACGGGGAATTAGAGGATCCTGAGCTCTATATATGAGTATACGGGGAATTAGAGGATCCTGAGCTCTATATATGAGTATACGGGGAATTAGAGGATCCTGAGCTCTATATATGAGTATACGGGGAATTAGCGGATCCTGAGCTCTATATAGGAGTATACGGGAAACTAGTTAATCATGAGCTCTATATATGAGTATACGGGGAATTAGAGGATCCTGAGCTCTATAAATGAGTATACGGGGAATTAGCGGATCCTGAGCTCTATATAGGAGTATACGGGGAATTAGAGGATCCTGAGCTCTATATATATGAGTATACGGAGAATTAGAGGATCCTAAGCTCTATATATGAGTATACGGGAAACGAGTTAATCATGAGCTCTATATAGGAGTATACAGGGAATTAGAGGATCCTGAGCTCTAATTCCCCGTATACTCATATATAGAGCTCAGGATTAACTAGTTTCCCGTATATATTATATATATATATATATAAGTAAGTGTCTATAAGGGTTGTGGTGAAGGACTAAAAGTGAGACAAAAAGCCTCCACACTATCATAAGTGTGTTTAATATTGCAGAAGCCACCCGCACATCATAGCAATTCAACGAATTGTATCCCAGAGCTCCTGTGCCACATTCCCCATATGCAGCAAGGAATTCTGGGTAAGATATGCAAATGACCTCTGTCTCACTTTTACACATCCTGGATCTGTTATTACACAGAACCCTAAAATCAATGCTATGCCACACTGTGGCTTTGTAGCAAAGATAAGGTTATGCAACTGGTCAAAGCCACTCCTAGGACAGCGCTGTTTCAGGTTTGTTAAACCCTCATCAGCTAGGAGACAGGCATGACCAGTTGCAGTGGATGCTTGGACCATAGGTAAGTAAGTGTCTATAGTGTGGAGGCTTTTTGTCTCACTTTTAGTCCTTCACCACAACCCTTATAGACACTTACTTACCTATGGTCCAAGCATCCACTGCAACTGGTCATGCCTGTCTCCTAGCTGATGAGGGTTTAACAAACCTGAAACAGCGCTGTCCTAGGAGTGGCTTTGACCAGTTGCATAACCTTATCTTTGCTACAAAGCCACAGTGTGGCATAGCATTGATTTTAGGGTTCTGTGTAATAACAGATCCAGGATGTGTAAAAGTGAGACAGAGGTCATTTGCATATCTTACCCAGAATTCCTTGCTGCATATGGGGAATGTGGCACAGGAGCTCTGGGATACAATTCGTTGAATTGCTATGATGTGCGGGTGGCTTCTGCAATATTAAACACACCTATATATATATATAGAGCTCAGGATCCTCTAATTCCCTGTATACTCCTATATAGAGCTCATTGTGGCAGAATGGGTGTTGTCCGCCTGCGGGTGTGCTCCTATCTGCCCCCTGTGGCTCTCATTGCCCGGCCCGACTACCGAGTGGCACGGCACTCGGTGTCTCGAGCGGCCCGCCATGACCCTGGGGAGGGTCTGGCAGGGTACAGGATGGGACCCCTGGGGGAGATCAGCCCGACTACCGAGTGTCACGGCACTCGGCGTCTCGAGCGGCTGATCTACTGACCTTGAGGAAGATGGGGATCGTCCGCTGGTTCTGTCGTTCGGGTGGGAAACGTTTCGGATGTGCCGCGTTTCGATGGGCCGATGCGCGCGGGAAGCGCCGCGTCGGGACTTCGGATCGAGCTGCAGAGTCGAAGCGGGTACGGACGTTCGGTGGCTCGATGCGCGGAAGAAGCGCCGCAATTCCGATTCGGAGATACAGAATTATCGTGGATGCGGCGGTTCACTGTTCCGATGCGCGGGGCGCCGCCACAGCGGTCGCGGGATCGTACCTCGTGTGTGATGTGCACAGAGACTGCGAGGAGCCTCGTGTGGCGAAGGATCAAGAAAAGACACCAGGCGAAGCTGTATGTACAGGTTGAACTGACTTTTACTGGGAAGGCACATATATTTATCAACAATCATACAGAGTCAAAACAATGGGATCCCTGCCCGCCCCCCATGGGTCTCATTGGCCCCATCTCGGGTGGGAGTACCTTGGTCCCGATTCGTATTGGACGTTCCCGAATCAGGGTGGTGCTGATTCGTAACCGGACGTTACGAATCGACCATTTTTCGATTCGGCCAATCCGACCGGATGTTCCGAATCGGCCATTTTACGATTCGGCCACTCCGACCGGATCCACGAGGCAATGGGTAATGGCGGCGGGCAAAACATACAATGGGGTCTTACATACTTTTCATGGTTATACATACAGGGGACACTTTTATTACATCACACAATAACAACCACATCTAATAAAAGGAATCCAGGTGTCCCTGTTGTGCAACGGCACTGAAGAGTCCACAGTAACCCAAACGTCATAAAAAAACTGTCCCTGGCTGAGAGTCCTAGGCTTTGCTGCCGAGCCTCTTGGGCCATTCCGTGACACTCCTCCCCCCTCCCAAAGTCCGACGGACCCGGTTGGACCCCAACGGGTCGTACCGGGGAAGTCGGTGCAGTCGGTGTGGCCCATAGTCTGTGGGAAGGAGGCGAGCCACCAGGCTTCTCCATTTGTCCTTGCGGCAGTGCCTGGCGTGTTAGGGGTACAAGTCTTTGTGGTTAACCCCTCTGGAATACGGGTCCTGGGGTCTTGGAGGGGTACCGCCTGTACCACCTCCGGGGATATCTCGCACCCGGGAAAAACGGGTGCTAAATGCACGCGCCCCGAGTGCCCTGGTCAGCCGTTGGGAAAAACAGTGGCTGCATAGGGCCTCCGGGCCAAAGGGGTGTGAAGATGGGCAGAGTGGGAACAGGCTCTGCCCCATTGCCAGCGCGTCGGCTGGGGGTTTCAAGGCCGAGGAAGGGTCCCCGGACCGGAGAATGGCCTCCTCCATCTCCGGTGGGGTCAGTGGCTGCGGAATAGGACGTCCGGGTGTATCCTCTGTCTGTTCCCCGGGGCAGCTGGTGGAGTATGGGCAGAGGCCAGCGGCACTCTGCCCCGTTGTCAGCTCTTCTGCTGGGGAGGTGGGGACAAGAACAAAGTCCGGGGGGTTGGATGGGGTAAGCGGCTGCGGAATCAGCAGCTCAAGGGTATCCCCATTTCTGCTCCCCAGGGCAGAAGGTGGAGAATGGGCAGAGGCCAGCGGCGCTCTGCCCCATTGCCAGCTCTTCTGCTGGTGAGGTGGGTACAAGAACAAGGTCCGGGGGGTTGGATGGGGTAAGCGGCTGCGGGATCAGCAGCTCAAGGGTATCCCCTTTCTGCTCCCCAGGGCAGAAGGTGGAGGATGGGCAGAGGCCAGCGGCACTCTGCCCCGTTGCCAGCTCTTCTGCTGGGAAAGTGGGTGCAGAAATGACATCCAGGGGGTCAGGTGGGGTCAACGGCTGCGGGATCAGCACCCCGGGTAAATCCTCCTTCTGCTCCTCGGGACAGACGAGGGAGGATAGGCAGAGGCCAGCGGCACTCTGCCCCGTTGCCAGCTCTTCTGCTGGGCCAGCGGACACGGGCACCGTGTCTTCTTGCGGGGGCGGGAGGATAACTTCCTCTCTGGGCCACTCGGACCCTTTACGCGGCCCATTCTGATCGCTTGGCACCTGCTGTGCTTCCGACCTGGCCGGCTCATCTACTGTGGTCCCGACGGGGACCCATGGGAGCGTCTCGGCCTCCCATACTTCGGTGTCACTTGGACTGTCTGTTTCTTCGGCCAGACAGTCCCAGGTCATGGGGCTTAGGCCTGACTGCGGAGCGTCGTCCAACAACCTTCTGTAGGCCTTCTCAAGCTCCCATTCGCGCTCTACCAGGAACTCCAGTTCCTCTAGCTCGAAGTCCTTGCTTCCATAGGAGAGTTCCTCTACCCGGCGTTCCAGTATCTCCTGCAACCGCCACTCCGACTCTTCTCCAAACCCGGCGTCACTGGCCATTCTCTCGTATAGCAGCCCTGTGCCGCCGTAGTGGGGGCCTGCGGTGGAGGCGCCGTCGATGGTGCGGGGTAGCAGGGGGCCTATCAACCACTGGGACGCCCGGTAAAGCGGCGTCCAGTGCGATCTCCTGCTGCACCAGTTATTGGAGCTCTGCCTCCCACTCCTCTGGGGATCGGCCTTGCAGGAACGCTGCTCGGGCGTTGTACTGCACCTGGTAGATGGCAGCGTCGGAGGGGACATGGACACCATGGTAGTCCCTTTCATGGTACAGTGCCTCGTACCAGATTTCTTGGCGGATCTCGTCCCGCCACTCGGGCCCAGAGGGCTCAACTGTAGATCCATGATACCGATCCAGGCCCTCCTGCAGCCTTTTCGGAAATTCAGCCCTCGTGTCTGCGAGGGTGCTGGGACAGTGGCACCACCACTCGATGGGGAGTGTGGCGTCCTCGGAGGCAGCTCCAGGCGGGCTGTAAGCTTCCATCCAAGGGTCGCTGGGATGTGCGTTTTCCTCAATTAAAACTCCAGGCGAGCTGTAAGTCCAGAAAGAGGTATCGCTGGGGGGTGTAGATTCCCGGGATGAAGCTCCAGTCGAGCTGTAAACCTCGAACCAGGGTTCTACGGGGTAGGGTTCAGGGGCAGAGTGTTCAGTACTTTTTGCACGGAGCGCCGCCATCCGCAGCTCGTGCTGACGGTCCTTCTCTTGCTTCTCTTCCTGCCGGACCTCCTGGATGGCGTTGTGGATAGCGGCTTCTGACGGGGCAGCTCTGAGGAGGGCTAGCCGCTGCCGCACCTTCCTGTCGAAGGAACTTTCGGGGACCATGGCGGGGACAGGGACGGGAACGGGGGGTATCACAGTCGACGCGCCCACCTGGTCGAGTATCTGCAGCTCCGCAATCAGGGTCTCTTTGCTTTTGAGCCCGGGGTTCCTCCCCGACTCTCCAACATGATCCGCAGGGTGTCTCTTGTGTAGTGACTGTACACAGCCATGTTGCGGGTCTTCTTGGGGGGGGGGCAGAGAGCAGATCCCACCGCTGCCACCAGTGTGGCAGAATGGGTGTTGTCCGCCTGCGGGTGTGCTCCTATCTGCCCCCTGTGGCTCTCATTGCCCGGCCCGACTACCGAGTGGCACGGCACTCGGCGTCTCGAGCGGCCCGAAATGACCCTGGGGAGGGTCTGGCAGGGTACAGGATGGGACCCCTGGGGGAGATCAGCCCGACTACCGAGTGTCACGGCACTCGGCGTCTCAAGCGGCTGATCTACTGACCTTGAGGAAGATGGGGATCGTCCGCTGGTTCCGTCGTTCGGGTGGGAAACGTTTCGGATGTGCCACGTTTCGATGGGCCGATGCGCGCGGGAAGCGCCGCGTCGGGACTTCGGATCGAGCTGCAGAGTCGAAGCGGGTACGATCGTTCGGTGGCTCAATGCGCGGAAGAAGCGCCGCAATTCCAATTCGGAGATACAGAATTATCGTGGATGCGGCGGTTCACTGTTCCGATGCGCGGGGCGCCGCCACAGCGGTCACGGGATCGTACCTCGTGCGTGATGTGCACAGAGACTGCGAGGAGCCTTGTGTGGCGAAGGATCAAGAAAAGACACCAGGCGAAGCTGTATGTACAGGTTGAACTGACTTTTACTGGGAAGGCACATATATTTATCAACAATCATACAGAGTCAAAACAATGGGATCCCTGCCCGCCCCCCATGGCCCCTTCTCGGGTGGGAGTACCTTGGTCCCGATTCGTATTGGACGTTCCCGAATTGGGGTGGTGCCGATTTGTAACCGGACGTTACGAATCGGGCATTTTACGATTCGGCCACTCCGACCGGATCCACGAGGCAATGGGTAATGGCGGCGGGCAAAACATACAATGGGGTCTTACATACTTTTCACGGTTATACATACAGGGGACACTTTTATTATATCACACAATAACAACCACATCTAATAAAAGGAATCAAGGTGTCCCTGTGGTGCAACGGCACTGAAGAGTCCACAGTAACCCAAACGTCATAAAGAAACTGTCCCTGGCTGAGAGTCCTAGGCTTTGCTGCCGAGCCTCTTGGGCCATTCCGTGACACTCATGATTAACTCGTTTCCCGTATACTCATTTATAGAGCTCAGGATCCTCTAATTCCTTGTATACTCATATATAGAGGATCCTGAGCTCTATATATGAGTATACGGGGAATTAGAGGATCCTGAGCTCTATATATGAGTATACGGGGAATTAGTGGATCCTGAGCTCTATATATGAGTATACGGGGAATTAGTAGATCCTGAGCTCTATATATGAGTATACGAGGAATTAGTAGATCCTGAGCTCTATATGTGAGTATACGGGGAATTAGAGGATCCTGAGCTCTATATATGAGTATACGGGGAATTAGCGGATCCTGAGCCCTATATACGAGTATACGGGGAATTAGCGGATCCTGAGCTCTATATATGAGTATACGGGGAATTAGCGGATCCTAAGCTCTATATATGAGTATACGGGGAATTAACGGATCCTGAGCTCTATATATGAGTATACGGGGAATTAGAGGATCCTGAGCTCTATATATGAGTATACGGGGAATTAGAGGAACCTGAGCTCTATATATGAGTATACGGGGAATTAGCGGATCCTGAGCTCTATATATGAGTATACGGGGAATTAGTGGATCCTGAGCTCTATATATGAGTATACGGGGAATTAGTGGATCCTGAGCTCTATATATGAGTATACGGGGAATTAGAGGATCCTGAGCTCTATATATATGAGTATACGGGGAATTAGTGGATCCTGAGCTCTATATATGAGTATACGGGGAATTAGAGGATCCTGAGCTCTATATATATGAGTATACGGGGAATTAGAGGATCCTGAGCTCTATATATGAGTATACGGGGAATTAGAGGATCCTGAGCTCTATATATGAGTATACGGGGAATTAGAGGATCCTGAGCTCTATATATATGAGTATACGGGGAATTAGAGGATCCTGAGCTCTATATATGAGTATACGGGGAATTAGAAGATCCTGAGCTCTATATATGAGTATACGGGGAATTAGCGGATCCTGAGCTCTATATATGAGTATACAGGGAATTAGCGGATCCTGAGCTCTATATATGAGTATACGGGGAATTAGAGGATCCTGAGCTCTATATATGAGTATACGGGGAATTAGAGGATCCTGAGCTCTATATATGAGTATACGGGGAATTAGCGGATCCTGAGCTCTATATATGAGTATACGGGGAATTCGAGGATCCTGAGCTCTATATATGAGTATACAGGGAATTAGTTGATCCTATTAATAAATAATATATCTATACTGAGCTGCAGACAGAACCAGAGATCTAAACACAAGAGACAGAGCAGTTTTACATTGTGTTTGCTCTGTAGGTGACATTATTATGGATCTTCCTAATTGATGTTCAGTAAAATCTATTAAAGCCAATTTCCCGCTAATATTTGTATATTAAGAGACATAAAGGCAGCTCTGACCTGCCGCCTGGATCCTCCTTTCAGCACTGAGCTCTCTGCTATGAACAAAGGCTTCTCTCCCAGGGAACTTCCTGTCTGTGCAAACCCATCCTCCACAGCAAACCCTCTAGTAGAGTTCCAAACACTAAAGACTAACTCTGTGCAGTAAGTGAACGGGTTTAGTGACCTGAGCTGGAGACTCTTTAATGTTGGTGTTTGTCTCCTGTGTTTTGAACTCCACTCTAGTAGTTGTTTGTGCGCAGTTACAGGTATTTATAAAGCGCCAGCAAGTTCGGTAGCGCTGTACAATGGGAGAGACAGAATAAGAGATATGTATAAATGTTGTTGATTAGGAATTCGCCTCTCAGGCTGCAGCTGCAGTGCTATGGCAAGATTATTAACAAAACATCTTCTAACAGCTTCTAGAAGCTTCAGCCGGCATTTTCCTTCAGTAGTTTTTTTTTGTGAAACTTTCAGCCATACTGTTTCTTTTCTTTTACCCCATTCGTCAGCTTGTTGGCTTTTTCCAGCGGCTGCTCTGCGCTGTGATCGGGGGCTTGACGGCTTTTTCCGGCGTGTTGGCCGTGATTATTTCCTGCGGTTTTGGTGTGTTTTCGGCGGGTTTCCGGCGGGTTTTCCCTGCACTTCAGGGACACTGCGGTAAATGCTGAATTCACCGCAGGGTTGGGCAACTTTGATTCCCTGAAGTGCAGGAACTGCAGAGAACGAGAGAGCCTCGAAATGTCTGAATAACCCCTTGTCTCTTTAGTTCAATTCCTGGTGGTATCCAGCTCCTGAAATTCCTTCTTCCACTGGTGTAAACGTAGTCCACATAGTCATTTAGATATGCTGACTTTTGATACATCTCCCACTTCTAGTCTGGGTGTTTCTGGAGACTTGTGGTTGTTCTGGCAGGACTCTGTTGTCATCCCGCAGCGTATCCTTGTCTGATATTTCACAGTGTGTTTCTTCTGTGTTATTTGTTATTGATGGCTGGTTTGTATCCTCTATGTGATATTCCTCTTGGGTGCTAGTTTGGGTCCTTTATTGAGGCATGTAGCATCAGGTGTGTCCTGTTTCTTCTCAGAACCTGTCCTGACTCTGTTACCACTTCATATGATCTGATTCCTTCAGGTGCTCTTAGGCAAGTTTTCCAGCACTCTTTTCCCTGGTTCACTGGAGGTTGGATCCACACCTTGAGCCGCTTGCAATGCCTGCTTGTTCCTGCAAAGGCTTTGGTGCCGGTCATTCATCACTTGATCCTGTGTTAACAGACTCCCTCTCATGGGAAGTAACGATTTGGTCCATCAGTCTTTGAGCAGGCCTACACTCCATGCCTTGTGTCGGTGTGTTGTGATGATCCAGTAATGCTAAATAAGGATCACTTCCAGAAGACACAGCTTTTTGCAGCGCTCTCTTGACTGTCATTACTGCTGACTCTACCTTCCCATTGCTTTGAGGGTATCCTGGTGATGAGGTAACATGGACAAAGTCCAAATTTCATTTCAACACTGATCAGCCTGCAAGCAACATCACGGCCCAGGTATCCAGATCTCAACACAATGTCCACCATCACATTCTGCAATATTCTATCATCGCAATTGTATTTTGTGTCTGTATTTATTAATTTCTGGCTGATTATCCTCTAAATTGCGGCATTTTTAGATATAATATGTAGCTAGTATTTCACTAGTGCCCCTCCCCCCATTACAAAGGCCTCTGACACCTAGACACTTACCTGAACTAATTTCCTTTTCACACAGAAACACACAGCCCAAATTTCATTTCAACACTGATCAATCCCCACCCCCCCCCCCGGACCGGCCTCGTCTCTAATTTCAGGCATCCTTTCCAGCTGTCTCCACTTCTCTCTAATTACTCTTACTAATCCCAGGCTTCTGGTCTCTCCCATGCAAGCTCTGCAGTGTTTTTCTGGCCACCAGCTCCCCCTCCCCTCTGCTGGAATTAGGGAAGTGCAAAGTCCACATACTGCTGCACAATGCGCTCCCTGTCTTTTCTACTCTTTTACTCTGCATTCATCCTAAAATGGAACTCCTGCCTCTGTATCACCAACCCCTCCATTATCTACGTCTCTCCCTCTCGTATAAGACATTCCCATACAGGGATGCCTGCCACACAACTCACTAATACACATCACTGCCTCAACCAGTCCATCACTCTCACATTGCAGTCCTCTCCTCTTGTTTCCACCCCAAACCTTCTAGATTGTGAGTTCCCACGGGAATAGGGCCCTCGTTTCCTCATGTATCAGTTTATCAAATGTTGTTCAATGTATTGTAACCCTGTCTATATCATACCCATTGTTCAGCGCTGCGGAATATGATGGCGCTTTATAAATAAAGTATAATAATAATAATACTGAAGTCTTTAAAATCAATTGAAATAAACTGGGGTCCATTATCTGAACATATAGGGCCCTATCACCTCCTTCAACCTAACTCTAGCTCTCACGTTAGCGCCAGATTTAAAGAGGTGTTAGCGCTCCGCACAGATCACCTGTGTTTCGGTAACGGGTTAAAAAACCTGTTAGCGAATTGGTATTAGTGATTTATTCCGCAAGCTTACTGTACTTTGTGCCTCCCTGTCTTTTCTTTTGTATTGTTTGAACATGTTTGGTGTCGCTCTCTTCCTGGTTTGATATATATATATATATATATATATATTAGCTTTTGCCCGCGGCTTTGCTCGTGTGGATTTTGGGATTTGTTAGAATTGTTTTTTAAAAAGAAACTGAGATATAGGTATACAATTTAAAAGTTTTCAACATCCCCTTTTTAACCCCCCCCCCCCCCTCCATTTGGGATTTTTGGAAAATGGTAAAACACAAGTTTTTTTATTTTTTCAGAAATATTGTATATACCAAATTTCACACCTGTAACCTCTTTGGTTCTTGAAATATAAGTATAGTGATAAAAGTATTCATCCCCCTATTTAACCCCCCATTGGTTTTTTGGAAAATGGTAAAACACAGGTTTTTTACTTTTTTCAGAAATGTTGAATATACCAATTTTCAGGCCTGTAACATCTTTGGTTGTTGAAATATAGGTATACTGATTAAAGTATTCACCCCCCCCCTTTGCCCCCCCCCCCCACTGGATCTTTGGAAAATGGTAAAATGTGCTTGTCGTAATTCTCAAGACGAATCTAAATACAAATTTTCACGTCTGTAACATCTTCTGTTTATGAGATACAGGTATCCTGTTTAAAAGCATTCACCCCTCCCTTTTTTTCACCCCCCCCCACCTGGGATTTTTGGAAAATGGTAAAACACCTTTTTGTTTATTTTACAAGAACATAGTAAATACTAAATTTCATGTCTGTAACATCTTTGGCTTTTGAAATCTAGGTATACTGATAGGGTGTATGGGGTGTTCAGGTATAGGTAGCACCTCTGATGGGGAACATGTGGTGTTCCTCGGAGCAGTTCGTCCACCTTGGTCCTCACCTGTCACTCAGCTCTCACCTGTGGCTCCTCGTAGCTGTTAGCATGCAACAGCGGCCATACCCTGGGCAACGGCTTCCACTGGCCGGCCAAACCAGGTGGGGGTAGCCGAAGGGTCTCAAAACCCTCGGTGAATTAGGTTTTGCCTACCTATGCATGCGAAGTCTGAACATCGGCTGATCCTGCGGAGGAGACCATTTAGGTCCAACGGAGGTTACAGCGACTACAGCAATGCACTGTGACGTGTATGGAGCAACACGAGGCACGTAGAACATCTTGGTCATCCACTGCATCCGTGCCCATCTCTGGTTGTCTTGATTTCCTCTTGCCACTAGATATTGGTGGGCCCGGACGAGAGAGTGAGGTCGACGCAGCGCAACTCTTCTTCACTATAAACAAAGTTTTCTGCGCCAGTCATCAGTCATCCACAATTCAAGTCCTGTGGCGATGGGTAAGCGACGAAGCGGCAGGTGTGGTGCACTGGGAGTCGTAGCCGTAAGCCTGCACACAGGCGACTCAGGCTATAGGGTCGCTCTTCACTGACCGGAGCAGAAGTGAAGTTCGGCAGCCACCTGAGTGTCTGAGCAGTCCTATTCAGGGTAGCACTGCTCACCTCCATGCATGAGGAAGGGGCTAGAAAAGGTGCCCCAAACATTGCCTGCTCCTTACACCCTGGCCAGCTAACCGCGGTCGGCGGGGACCCAATTATGCGGTCGAAAATCAAAAACAAACTCAATCACAATAAAATTTGCTACATGGAACATCCGCACTCTTCTTGACAGGGATACCACAAATAGGCCCCAACGACGCACGGCGCTCATTGCCCATGAACTTGCCAGATACAATATAGACATCACGCCCTAAGTGAGACCAGACTCTCCGGTGAAGGAGAACTCACAGAAAGGCTTGCTGGCTACTCTTTCTTCTGGAGTGGACGCGACTCTCATGCAAAGCGAGAAGCGGGAGTTGGTTTTGCTATTAAAACTTCTCTTGTGAGTAAACTCTCCAGCTCCCCGAAAGGAATTAATGATCGTCTTATGACGCTGAAACTCCCTCTCTGCCATGGAAAGAAGTTTGCCACCATAGTCAGCGCCTATGCACCCACCATGACAAATTCAGAAGAGACCATAGATAAGTTCTATGATGATCTGAACACCGTCATCTCCTCCACTCCTATTGCTGATAAACTCATTGTTCTTGGAGATTTTAATGCATGTGTCGGGAGTGATCACACTTCCTGGGACGGAGTGATGGGGAAGCATGGGGTTGGAAAGTGTAACAGCAACGGCCTGCTGCTCCTTCAGACCTGTGTTGAACATGGCCTCCTGGTGACAAATACCATCTTTAACCTTCCCGCACGCAACAAAACATCATGGATGCACCCCCATTCAAAACACTGGCATTTAATAGACTATGTCATCGTTAGAAATCGGGACCAGCAGGATGTGAAGGTGACTAAGGCCATTGGCGGCGCAGATTGCTGGACGGATCACCGTCTCATCGTCTCAAAGATGATAATCCACATTCAACCTAAGAGAAGACCTCATGCCGCCATAGCTCGGAAACGCCTCAACATCAGCAAGTTGAAGCGTCCTGATGTCAAACAGACTTTTGTTGACACCCTGGATGAACGCCTTGCTTCAATCACACTGGATAATCTGGATGCGGGAGCAGCGTGGACCACATTTCGTGAGACGGTGTATAGCACAGCCATTGAGCACCTTGGACCCTCTACCAGAAAACACAAGGACTGGTTTGATGAAAACAACATAACGATCCAACTGCTACTCGAGCAAAAACGTCAGGCGTACAAGGCACTCTATGATGACCCAATGTCAATGGTAAAGAAAGTTGCACTGCGAAACATCCGCAGCAACATCCAGTTGCAACTGCGCCAGATGCAAGACTCCTGGTTGAGTGCGAAAGCTGAAGAGCTTCAGGGCTTTGCAGACAGGAAAGATATGAAGAACTTTTACAGCGGCCTCAGAGAAATCTATGGCCCTACTGCCTCAGGGTCTTCTCTTCTCCTCAGTGCTGATGGTTCTACACTCATCACAGAAAATCAGCAAATCTTGGAAAGATGGGCGGAACACTTTGCTAGTGTGTTGAATACGCCTTCTGTCATAAATGATGAAGCCATCGAAAGACTACCCCAGGTCCCAGCGAACAAGTCACTGGACGCTGTTCCAACTCTGGACGAGATACAAACAGCCATCCGCCAGCTGTCCAGTGGCAAAGCACCTGGTTCCGATATGATTCCTGCTGAAATCTATAAAGAGGGTGGATCAGCGCTGATGGATAAGTTGCTCTGTCTAATCCAGATCATCTGGCAGACAGAAACTGTACCACAGGACCTTAAAGATGCTTCCATTATCCATCTGTACAAACGAAAAGGAAATCGCCAGGCCTGTGACAACCACCGTGGTATCTCACTGCTATCCATTGCAGGCAAGATCTTGGCCCGAGCCCTGCTGAACCGCCTGAATGTACATCTAGAGCAAGGTCTCCTTCCCGAGAGTCAATGTGGCTTCCGTAAAGCACGTGGGACTATTGACATGGTGTTTGCTGCCAGACAACTTCAAGAGAAATGTCAGGAACAAAACTCGGACCTATATTCCATATTCATTGACCTAAACAAGGCTTTTGACACCGTCAGCAGAGATGGCCTGTGGAAAATCATGAAGTATGGATGCCCAGACAAGTTTACCGCTATCACCCGGCAGCTACATGATGGCATGTTGGCTCGAGTCCAGGAAAACGGTCAATCATCTCAAGCATTTCCTGTTACAAATGGAGTGAAGCAGGGCTGTGTCCTTGCTCCCACACTCTTCAGCATCATGTATTCTGCAATGCTGTCTGATGCGTTCAAGGATTCCACCACGGGTTTACCAATTCGATTTCGTACTGATGGATCAGTCTTTAATCTCAGAAGTCTTCAAGCGAAAACCAAGGTCAAACATAACATCATAAATGAGCTTCTGTTCGCAGACGACTGTGCCCTCAACGCTGCTTCGGAAGGCGATATGCAACACAGCGTTGACATTTTTGCTGATGCCTGCAATAACTTTGGTCTCACTATCAGCCAGCTCCCAGGAAGCCTTACGCTGAACCCAGCATCACCAGTGGGCAGCGTCTAAACGCGGTGGACATATTCACGTACTTGGGCAGCATCCTTTCTAGATCTGTCATCATGGACGACGAGTTGATTGCTAGACTCGCAAAAGCAAACGCAGCATTTGGAAGACTCCGCAAAAATGTGTGGGACAGGAGAAGTATCAGACAAAGAACCAAGATCAAGGTGTATCGCGCAGCAGTCCTTTCGACGTTGCTCTATGGATGTGAAACATGGACAATCTACCAGCGTCACGCCAAGAAATTAAACCATTTTCACACAACATCTCTTAGAAAACTTCTTGGTATTAAGTGGCAAGACAAAGTGCCTGATACCGAGGTCCTTGCTAGAGCAGACCTACCCAGCATCTTCACCATCCTGGCGCAGTCTCAATTACGATGGGCAGGACACGTAGCTCGTATGAAAGACAATCGACTTCCAAAGATGTTGTTATTTGGCGAACTTACACAAGGCAAGCGCTCCCAAGGAGGTCAAAAAAAGCGCTACAAAGACACACTGAAAGCAGCTCTAAAGGCCTTCAATATTAACCCCATTAACTGGGAGCTTGCTGCTCAGGACAAAATCAAGTGGAGATCAGATATCAAGAACGGAGCTCACTCCTATGAGACCAGCAGGGCAGCGGCAGCTGAGCAAAAATAGGTTGGCCAGGAAAGGTAGTGATATACTACTATCTTCTGCGGCTATTCACTGTCCACATTGTCAGAGACTATTTCGAGCGCGAATTGGTTTGGAAAGCCATCTACGCACTCACCGTGACCCACCCTATTCCCTAAATGGATGACTAGATGGTCCTCGTCGATTCGACGGACGAACAATAATAATAATATATATACTGATAAAAGTTTTCAACCCCCCTTTTTGCCCCCCCCCCGTGGAATTTACAGAAAATGGTAAAATACGTGTTTGTTTGTTTTTTGAGGTAAAATCTAAATACCAATTTTCAGGACTGTAACATCTTGTTTTCGAGATATAGGTATTATGTTTAAAATATTCAACCCCCTTTTTCCCCCCCCCCCCCCCCGTTTTGAAAAACGGTAAAATACGTGGTTTTTTTTCTTTTCCAAGAAGAATCTATATACAGATTTTCACATCTGTAACATCTTCTGTTTTCGAGGTATATGTATCCTGTTTAAAATATTCAAGCCCCTTTTTTCACCCCCCCTCTTGGATTTTTGAAAAGCGGCAAAATGTGTTTTTTCTTTTTCAAGACGAATCTAAATACCGATTTTTCACGTCCGTAACATCTTTGGTTTTTGAACTATAGGTATCCTGTTTAAAATATTCAACCCCCTTAGGGGCGGAGTTTCCAAGGATCCTTCCTTAGTGGGCGCCTACACCATAAAAACAGTGCACCTTCAAAATGTCACGTTCCTAGGTTAAACGGTTTCACCTGGGAGTTGATCAGTCAGTCAGGACATACACGTTTATGATAAAAAGTATTCACACCCCCCTTTTTTTCATCCGCCATTTAGGATTTTTGGAAAATGGTAAAACACGTGTTTTTTTTTGTTTTTCAAGAAGATTGTAAATACCAAATTACACACCTGAAACATTTTTAGTTTTTTAAAATATAGGTATACTGATAAAAGTATTCACACCCCTTTCTCTGACCCCCCCCCCCCTTAATTGGATTTTTGGAAAATGATAAAAGACATGTTCAGTTTTTTTTCAAGAAGATTGTAAATACTAAATTTCACACCGGTAACATCTTCGTTTTTTGAAATATAGGTATACTGATAAAAGTATTCAACCCCCTTTTTTCCCCCCCCCAGGAATTTTCAGAAAATGGTAAAATACATGTTATTTTTCAAGATGAATCTAGTAAACACCAATTTTCAGGAGGCCTGTAACCTCTTCTGTTTTTGAGATATAGTTATCCGGTTTAAAATATTTTAAATATTCAACCCCCTTTTTTCACCCCCACTTGGATTTTTGAAAAACGGTAAAATCTGTGTTTTTCTATTTTTCAAGAAGAATCTAAATACCGATTTTCACGTCTGTAACATCTTCTGTTTTTGAGCTATAGGAATCCTGTTTAAAATAGTCAACCCCCTTAGGGGCGGAGTTTCCAAAAATCCTTCCTTAGTGGGTGCCCACATCATAAAAACAGTGCACCCTCCAAATTTCACGTTCCTAGGTTAAACGGTTTCAGCTGGGCGTTGATGAGTCAGTCAGGACTTTCGCGTTTATATATTGTGATAAAGGCACTGGATACAAGGGTTGTTCGTCCCTCTTTCTTTTATTCAACTCACAAAAGCAGAAGGATACAGCAGCAAATCAAATAAACAAAACATCACATAAACACCTACTCCTTCTATGGAGCCTAACTAAACATAGGATTTCTATCTGACAAATACTGGCAGCTAAGCTGGTTCCCAGTCAAATAAACAGCGTACCTTTTTAACACATAAAGGTCAGGAGTTCCTCTCCTCGCTTCAGCCAGCACACAGACTATCCATACAACAGCTTTCTTTCTGTCTGTCTGTCTGTGTGTCTCTCCTCTGGAACCACACACCTATATGGGCAGGGCAGTCTTAATTAGGCCTTGATTCAGAATTAACCCTTTAGTGGGAAAATAGCATACCTCAGACGCCTAATATCCCTGTGGTCTACCACCCTGCCCCTCACCCTGTCACAATATATATATATCAGACCCCAGACCAGACATACCCACAGGCAGAAGCTGGGGCAGCTGGCCGGATGCATTAAAAGCATTTGCCCATCGCTGCCCTCTGGCAGGACGTGTTACCAAGTGGCCACAGGGCAGTGACGCGCTGTGACCTACTCTTGTGAGATGTCACAACTCCCTATAAGCGTCACAGCCTCCACAGCCAGGCAGCCACTCGGTAACACGGCCAGCCGGGGGGGGGGGGGAGAGACTCTGGCCAAATGCTTTTAATTCATCTGGACAGCTGCCCCAGCCTCTCTGATACCAGCAAGCTGGCCCAGCTCTGGCTTCCAGGTATTGGGAGGTGGTATCAGGCTAAGGGCGGGTGTCTCACCCACCGCTCGCCACCGCCACCGCCGCGTATTCGCTCCGTGCGAGCGTCCGAAGCACGCAGCTTTGGCGCTCGCCTGGAGGAAATACGTCACTAGCCAATCGCGGCTGGTCACGTGGCTCCCCCAGACGAGCGCCCAAGCTGCGCGCTGCCGGACACTCAGAAGGAGCGAAAAACGCGGCGGAGAGGTGCTGCCTGGGCCGCTATCCATGTGCTGGGACCAGGACCAGGAGGTGAGCTGGGGCAAATCCATGAGCTGCTGGGGCAAATCCATGGGGGCCTGGGGCATATCCATGAGGAGCTGGGGCAAATCCATAAGCTGCTGGGGCAAATCCATGAGCTGCTGGGGCAAATCCATGAGGAGCTGGGGCAAATCCATGAGCTGCTGGGGCAAATCCATGAGGAGCTGGGGCAAATCCATGGGGGCCTGGGGCATATCCATGAGGAGCTGGGTGCAAATCCATGAGGTGCTGGGGCAAATCCATGAGGTGCTGGGGCAAATCCATGAGGAGCTGGGGCAAATCCATAAGCTGCTGGGGCAAATCCATGAGGTGCTGGGGAATATCCATGAGGAGCTGGGGCAAATCCATGAGCTGCTGGGGCAAATCCATGAGCTGCTGGGGCAAATCCATGAGCTGCTGGGGCAAATCCATGAGGTGCTGGGGCATATCCATGAGGAGCTGGGGCAAATCCATGAGCTGCTGGGGCAAATCCATGGGGGCCTGGGGCATATCCATGAGGAGCTGGGGCAAATCCATAAGCTGCTGGGGCAAATCCATGAGCTGCTGGGGCAAATCCATGAGGAGCTGGGGCAAATCCATGAGCTGCTGGGGCAAATCCATGAGGAGCTGGGGCAAATCCATGGGGGCCTGGGGCATATCCATGAGGAGCTGGGTGCAAATCCATGAGGTGCTGGGGCAAATCCATGAGGAGCTGGGGCAAATCCATAAGCTGCTGGGGCAAATCCATGAGGTGCTGGGGCATATCCATGAGCTGCTGGGGCAAATCCATGGGGGCCTGGGGCATATCCATGAGGAGCTGGGGCAAATCCATAAGCTGCTGGGGCAAATCCATGAGCTGCTGGGGCAAATCCATGAGGAGCTGGGGCAAATCCATGAGCTGCTGGGGCAAATCCATGAGGAGCTGGGGCAAATCCATGGGGGCCTGGGGCATATCCATGAGGAGCTGGGTGCAAATCCATGAGGTGCTGGGGCAAATCCATGAGGAGCTGGGGCAAATCCATAAGCTGCTGGGGCAAATCCATGAGGTGCTGGGGCATATCCATGAGGAGCTGGGGCAAATCCATGAGCTGCTGGGGCAAATCCATGAGCTGCTGGGGCAAATCCATGAGGTGCTGGGCATATCCATGAGGAGCTGGGGCAAATCCATGAGCTGCTGGGGCAAATCCATGAGGAGCTGGGGCAAATCCATGAGCTGCTGGGGCAAATCCATGAGCTGCTGGGGCAAATCCATGAGGAGCTGGGGCAAATCCATGGGGCCTGGGGCATATCCATGAGGAGCTGGGGCAAATCCATAAGCTGCTGGGGCAAATCCATGAGGTGCTGGGGCATATCCATGAGGTGCTGGGGCAAATCCATGAGCTGCTGGGGCAAATCCATGAGGAGCTGGGGCAAATCCATGGGGGCCTGGGGCATATCCATGAGGAGCTGGGTGCAAATCCATGAGGTGCTGGGGCAAATCCATGAGGAGCTGGGGCAAATCCATAAGCTGCTGGGGCAAATCCATGAGGTGCTGGGGCATATCCATGAGGAGCTGGGGCAAATCCATGAGCTGCTGGGGCAAATCCATGAGCTGCTGGGGCAAATCCATGAGGTGCTGCGGCATATCCATGAGGAGCTGGGGCAAATCCATGAGCTGCTGGGGCAAATCCATGAGGAGCTGGGGCAAATCCATGAGCTGCTGGGGCAAATCCATGAGCTGCTGGGGCAAATCCATGAGGAGCTGGGGCAAATCCATGGGGGCCTGGGGCATATCCATGAGGAGCTGGGGCAAATCCATGAGGTGCTGGGGCATATCCATGAGGTGCTGGGGCAAATCCATGAGCTGCTGGGGCAAATCCATGAGGAGCTGGGGCAAATCCATGGGGGCCTGGGGCATATCCATGAGGAGCTGGGGCAAATCCATAAGCTGCTGGGGCAAATCCATGAGGTGCTGGGGCAAATCCATGAGGTGCTGGGGCAAATCCATGAGGTGCTGGGGCATATCCATAAGGTGCTGGGGCATATCCATGAGGAACTGGGGGCATATCCATGAGCTGCTGGGGCATATTCATGAGCTGCTGGGGCAGTATATCCATGAGCTGCTGGGGCAGTATATCCATGAGCTGGGGCAAAATCCATGAGAGCAGCTGGAGCATTATCAATGAGAGCAGCTGGGGCAGTATATCCATGAGAGGAGCTGGGGCAATATCCATGAGAGGAGCTGGGGCATATCCATGTGTGCTGGGGGCAATATCCATGAGAGCTGGGGCAATATCCATGTGTGAGCTGGTCTGGGGCAATATATCCATGTGTGAGCTGGTCTGGGGCAATATATCCATGTGTGAGCTGGTCTGGGGCAATATATCCATGTGTGAGCTGAGGCGCAATATATCCATATGTGAGCTGGGGCAATATATATCCAGAGCTGCTGGGGGCAATATATATCCAGAGCTGCTGGGGGCAATATATATCCATATGTGCTTTCACTGCCTTCGAACAGGCAACGTACTTGCTGGCAGTTGGCAAAAAGTTGTGTGAGCATATGAGAGAGCTCCACAGCAATAAACCTCACAGTAATGTGCGCTGTGTGTATGAGCATTCAGTGTTATATGGGAGTACTGATTTAGGAGTAAGAGTAGTTAAAAAAAAATCTGAAAAACTCGGGGGGGGGGGGGGTGACACCATAAATTACCGCACCGAGTGACACCGACCCTAGTGACGCCACTGACTGTGAGAGCTGAATACTAAATGTATCAGACGTAAAAAAAAATCGTTGTAACAAGCAGCACTGGGAGAGGAGAGGGACTTTATGACACGTTCCCACCCTGTCTCCCTGCCCTCTGTATTCCTTATGTCTGTGTTTCCATGTGTTTCCCTGTGCTGCTTTCCCTGACATGCAGCTCAGGGGTTAAGTTCATGGCTTGTTGAGCTTCTGCTGGTGATTATGGGCTGATTACTCCCCTATATAAAGTCATGGGCCCATATCACCATGCTCTTGCATCCTGGTTCACTTCAGCTACAGATTTGTTCCTGAGAGCTCCCTGTTTTCCATCCTAGTTCTATCTCAGTGTTTCCCCCTTGTCTGAGTTCTAGGTTTCTCATTGACTTCCTGGTATTGACCCTCTGGCCTGGCTGACGGATTTTCTCTGGTGCTATATCACCGCTTTGGCTCAAGGTATACGTTTTGGTTTTGACCCCTGGCTTATTTATTGACCACTCTTCTGGATATCCCTAGCTGTCCTGTGCTTATCGTATTATATGTTGTGTGTCCCTGTAGACCACGGCTTTAGTTTATTGAAGTCCTTCCCTGCTAGTTGTTGAGTATTTTCTCCTTCAGGTGTCTGTGTTTTTCCCAGGACTCTGCACGGCTACAAGGTAACCTTTTTCCATTAGTGCAGATTCGGCCACTCTAAGGACCGATCTATCATTATAGGGCTCCTTCGGTATTAGCCGTGCAGAGGTCCCTAGTGTCTACTGTGGTTTATTTACTTATCCTGATCGTTGTGTCATGCATCTCTGCATATAGCGGCTTTTCCTCTTACCTGGGCCCTACTTGGCGCATGCCGGGTACCGCCATAGTGGCTGAGCGTGACACTTTATATAAAATGTGTATTATAGATGAGGAAAGGGGGATAGTGCTCCTGGATAATATAAAATGTATCAGACCTAAGCCCCTATTATGCAGAGCGGGGGGGAGATAACACACGTTTTATAAAGTCCCTCTCTTCTCTCAGCGCTGCTTGTTATAAAGGGGTTTTTACTATCCAGCCCTCCTGTCATTAGCTTTCAGTGTGATTTATTTGAATGTTTTCCTTCTCCAGCAGCTTTTATCATCTTGTCTGCCTCATAGACATGCAAGGGTTAAGTAAAGGTTTCCTCTCCTGTGCTGGCTGTGCTGCGAGTGAGTATTCTGGAGCTCTATCACTGTTAGATTTTCGGGTAGGGGTCGGGAAGGATTACGCATACAAACCTTTTATGTAGCTTTGTGATGTTACGCTCTTCATTGCTGGTCTCCTTCACTCCTCAATGTAATATCACAAAAAGGACTGAAACTAAAATGTAGTGCGTTTTATTTTAGTTCCTTTCGTTTTTTGGACCGAGCAGTTTCGTATCTCGAGTCATACGAAAACTAAATTATCCCAAAATTTGGACTAAATCGTTTTAGTACTAAAACGAATGCACATGTCTACTAAACACCAATTTTCAGGCCTATAACCTCTTCTGTTTTTGAGATATAGGTATCCGGTTTAAAATATTTTAAATATTCAACCCCCTTTTTTCACCCCCCACTTGGATTTTTGAAAAACGGTAAAATAGGTGTTTTTCTATTTTTCAAGAAGAATCTAAATACCGATTTTCACGTCTGTAACATCTTCTGTTTTTGAGCTATAGGAATCCTGTTTAAAATAGTAAACCCCCCTTAGGGGCGGAGTTTTAAAAAATCCTTCCTTAGTGGATGCCCACATCATAAAAACAATGCACCCTCCAAATTTCACGTTCCTAGGTTAAACGATTTCAGCTGGGCGTTGATGAGTCAGTCAGGACTTTCGTGTTTATATATTGTGATAAAGGCACTGGATACAAGGGTTGTTCGTCCCTCTTTCTTTTTTTTTTTTTATTTCAAAAAGTTTATTGTGAAAAGCTTCAGCATAGATAACAGATGGACATAAATCTGTGTGACAGAATATGTTGCGAGAAGTACAAAGAAAACAATATTCATAATACGCCAGGTATTTATACATATTTTTAAAATACAATAAGTAAGATATTTTTGTTTGAAATTAAAGGATATGCATAAGTGGGCATTTTCAGATCATCTGCGGTTATACCCTAACACATTGTCTGGTTCAGGAAAAGAAAGAGACCAGAAGAGAGAGAGAAGAGACGGACAGGAAGAAGAGAGGAAAGGTGAAAAGGAGAGGAGGGAAAAGAAGAGAAAAAAAAAAGGGGGGAGGGGGGGTTGGGGCTGAAATCAAAATGTGAAGAACAAGGATAGGAGGGGGGATAAGGAAGATAAAATAATTGGTGGGAGGTTACCAGAGGTGAGCCCGGACTAGTCCAACAGTACCACAATTTAAGCGATAGAATTAAAAGGTAGCTTGTCCAGTTTGGGGTCCGAAGGAGCTCCGGGCACAGAGGGCAGCCAGTCCAGTCCCAGAGAGTCCTATGTAGGGCAAGTAGTCTCTAACCAGATCTTAAACGGTGAGGAGGAGATGAAAGTACTCCAGTGGTACCATATGTTAGTCTCGGTTCCAAATCGCTGTTCCGAATACAACATTTCTGTCTCAATGGATCTAATGGTTTCAACTTTCTAGATTAAATCCCGTGCGGACAGTGTGGCCGACGAGTTCCAGTGAAGCGGTACAAGCGTGCGAGCAGCCATAAGGATCCGGAGAAGCACCGACTTCTTCAGAGATTTCAATGAGAAAGTCATTTGGCCAAGAAGAAAAATCTCGGGCGTAAAATCCAACTCCACATCCGTGGTGTGTTTAATCAGTGTCCGGACCGCCTCCCAAAAAGGAACAAGAAGGGGGCAACTCCACCAGATATGGAGAAAGGATCCTTGGTGTTGTTGACATCTCCAGCAGTTGGTAGAATGAGTTGGACTGAAACGTGCAATCCATAGTGGGGTAGTGTACCACAGAGCTACTATCTTAAAGGACGTTTCTTTTAATTTGGAGATGGCTGTGCCATGGTGTGTGAGTTCAAAGGTTTTGGCCCAGTGGTGTTCTGGAATAGACACGCCTAGCATGGAGTCCCATCTCCCCACATATGTCGGTAATTCCGTGTCTGGATTGCAAAATGTGGTATAAGGTGGAAAGACTGTGCGACAACGAGATACCTAAAGCACAAAACTTCTCAAAGGGTGTCATCGGTCTGGTGAGATTAGTACCGTTGGGGAGCGATAGTAGAAAATGACGGATCTGCGTAAAGTTGAAGACATCCAGAAGGGAGGGTGGATAGCCCTCCTCGGATGTGGGGGATCTGTTTAAACGGTGCTGGGAAGGAGGACAGTGAGTAACGGATTCTAAGTGTGTGCCATACACGGACGGTATTTGCTACCGTGAGTATTGGCCGACACGAGGGTGACAATTGATCCGGAAGCAACCAGGGTAAGGCCCATAAAGGGCTGCGTGCGAGAAGAGTTTCCAGGTCTAGCCATTTGCGTGTAGGGTATGGGTCCATCCAATCAAGGATTCTGGTGAGCTGAGTCGCAAAATAGTATAGACGAATGTCAGGTACAGCTAGTCCGCCCATAGAAGTAGGTTTACACATTGTGTCAAAGTTCAGGCGAGGTCTAGCGTTCGTCCAAACAAAAGTGAGGAAATAGCTACGAAGTGTACGGAAGATCTCCGCAGGGATGGCCAGAGGAATTGTTTGCAGTAGATATAGAATCCGAGGGAGGACGTTCATTTTTAAAACCCCTACTCTGCCCAACCAGGATAGCTTCCTGGTGGACCATTCTATGGTGTCGCGTTTGATATCTTTTAAAAGGGGGTCAAAATTCAGTGAGGGAATTCGGGAAACTTCTGCCGAGAGCCAGATTCCAATATATTTAATTTGGTCTTTACACCACCGAAATTTAAATCGTTTTTTAAGATGAAACTTCTCGGTCTGAGACATGGAGATATTTAATATCTCTGATTTGTCCTCATTAATTGCCAGCCCTGCGATCTCCCCAAATGTCTTCAGTTCTTGAGCCACAGCAGGTAAGGAAGTGTTCGGTGTTGTCAAAAGGAACATAAGGTCATCTGCGTAAGCAGATACCTTATGCCTGTATTGTTTCCCTTCTAGACCAGAGATCGCAGAATTAGATTGCATAGAGACCAATAAGGGTTCCAGCGATAGGGCAAAGAGCAAGGGGGATAACGGACAACCCTGCCTAGTGCCGTTCAGTATTGGAAAACTCGGCGTCAATGCCCCGTTGACCCGTACTCTAGCCGTTGGGGAAGAGTAGAGTGAGGATATCCATGTAAGGAAATGTTGTCCTCCCAGATTGTGAGTTCCTACGGGAATAGGGCCCTCATCTCCTCCTGTACTGTTTGTCAAATGTTGTTCAATGTATTGTAACCCTGTCTATACTGTGCTTATTGTACAGCGCTGCGGAATATGCTGGCGCTTTATAAATAAAGAATAATAATAATAAATTGTCCTAAGCCAAACCGTTGTAAGACTCGCATGAGATAGGGCCATAAGACCCGATCAAATGCCTTCTCAGCATCTGTGGATAATAAAATAAAAGGGGTTTCATTCCGTTGGGCTAATAAAATGGCATTCAACACTCTAGTGGTAGCGTCTTTCGCCTCCCTCCCTGGGATAAATCCCTCCTGGTCAGAGTCAGTGATGGTAAGTGTTGTTGTAAACGCGTGGCTAGAATTCTCGCCAGGATTTTAACGTCAGTATTGAGAAGGGATATGGGGCGATAGCTGGATGGTAGCAGAGGGTCTTTACCTGGTTTTGGAATCAGGGAGATTGTTGCTGCCAGCGACGAAGTATGGAACTCCCCTCCAGAAAGCATGGAGTTGTACACAGCTAATAAGTGAGTATTTAGTTCTGGTTGAAGTAGCTTAAAATATTCCACCGGGAGACCATCCGGCCCGGGGCATTTGTGTGGTTTAGAGTGTTTAAAGGCTGCGGTTAGCTCCTCAGGTCCTATCAGAGTTCCCAGGGCTGTTGCTGATTCAGATGTTAGCGTCTTGAGGGGTTTATCAGCTAGGTAGGCGTCAATATCTGATACAGCGAGGTTAGGAAAATGTGTACTTTGAAGCGAGTATAGAGAATGAAAGTAAGAACGGAACTCCTCAGCCACGAGCTCTGGCTTTGTTGTAATTTCGGCATTTTTGCGATGAATTCGGGGTATGTATGCTCTCGATCTCCTAGATTTAAGAATCTGTGCCAATAAACGGCCCGGTTTGTTTTCATTAAGAGCGAAAAAAGATTTAGCTTTAGTGGCCAAAAATTTGAGATCTGCGGAGAGATGCGACGTGAGTGAGGCTCGAGTCAGAAGTAACCGCTGAAATATTGCGGGGTCGGATTTCTCAATATGTTGCTTTCCCAGCTGTCTCACCTCCTCAAAGAGCTCAGCCTTCTGGGCTTGACGAAGCTTTTTGGCCGTAGTGCCTTTACTTATTAGGAAGCCTCTAAGGACTGCCTTGTGTGCTTCCCATACGGTAGATATTGAGACGTCCGAAGTAAGGTTTTCTCGAAAATAATCAGAAAGTAACTGTTGGGTCTCAGCCAAGATCACAGGGTCCTCTAGAAGGGAGAGGTTAAGCCTCCAGGTACGTTCCAGTGGTACATACATTGGGGAGAGCAATTGTGTCGTGATAGGTGAGTGATCAGACCATGTCCTTGTGTGGATGGTAGCGGAGCGCACCCCGTCAACCGCTTGTTGCTGCATAAAGATGTGATCTATCCTAGTGTAAACCATGTGCACAGCGGAATAGTACGTGTAGTCGCGTTCTGTCCCATGAAACGCTCGCCAGACATCCACCAGCCGGTGGCTGTCTAGTAGACGTCCAAGACGGCTCAAGACACATCGAGGGGTGGAGGATAAATCAGCCGAGGAATCCAGTTTTGGGTTCAATGCAATATTAAAGTCCCCTGCGATAATCAGTGTCCCTTCCTGGAATATCTTAAGCGAGTGGAGGATTGAAGAGAGGCAGCTGTGTTGGGCTTTATTGGGCAAATAGACCGATACAAAGGTGAAGAGCGAGCCCGCCAGTCGACCTTTGACAAACAAAAAGCGGCCTTCCGGGTCCCGTTGGACTCCCGTTTCCTCAAACATGACTTCTTTAGCCAGGAGTATAGCCACTCCGCGAGACTTACTCCCTTGAAAGTTACTGTAATATCCCGTAGGGAAATTATGATCACGCAACGTTGGAGCCGAGGCCCCGCGAAAGTGTGTTTCTTGTAAACAGACCACCGTCGCCCTCTGCGCCCAGAGCTCCCGCAGGATTTTTGTTCTCTTTTCAGGCATATTTAAGCCTCCGACATTATATGACAGGAGGTTCGGTGTCCCTGGTTGGAAGAGGGTGGACATGTCGGCGCTCCCCTGTCAGGTATCCCACGAGGGGAGGGAGATAGTCAAGGGTGGGGAAAAAAAAAGGGGGGGGTGGAGAATGGGGTAAATAAGAAGCAAAAGGAGAAGAAAGTGAAAATAAGAAATCGGTGAGGCAACCGGTGTAGCCAGGAACTAAGAACAGGGGAAGACACAGGACGTCCCCTGAATTGTTCCCAGGGTCAGTTACACCAAACCTCGCGGGGGTAGATGGCTCAGCGCCTGGCGCTGAAGTTAGAACGAGTAAAGTAATAGGCGGATATAATGAGTAAAATTCACAGGTGTGATTAAAATATGGAGAGGCAACGAACAGACCAAACGAGATTATCTTAACATCTGCAGATTATCCCGATATGGGAGGAACAAATAACTAATACCACCATAACATTATGCAGTAAGTAACAGTTGACCGAAGAACTAAAGGTGCAAAAAGCATCTATATATCGGCACTAAAACAATGTATATATAACTAATATACCCTATCATTCAGCTGTGCGCAGCCGGCCCCTTTGGTCCCCTCCTCTGTATAGATTCCAACAAATAACCAGTGAACATGAGACCATTCGATTTATAGCCCAATGTGGCCCTTCCTCTCTAAGAAAAAAAATTAGTATTAGTTGACAAAAACCCACCTCCTCCCGCCCCAACATCTTTAGTGAGCTAACTTGTGATTTATTTAGTAATATTATAACAAAATTATTATTATCATTTCTGTCTCTTTTTCCCTTTTTTTCCCCCCTTTTCCTTCCCCCTTCCCCTCTCCCCCCTCCCCTCTGCCTCCGTTGCTCGTTTAAGTTGTCACCGGGTATCACGAGTCCCCTTTTGTCCCCCCCTTATCGCTAATATAGATACATATGTTCCACATCCTTTTATTATTTACTTTTCAGTAGTAGTGTCAGTAGTTTACTATATATATATAATATATATATATATATATATACTTTTATACACATGTATAAAAATTTATTTATTATTATTACTATTTTTTTTTTTTCTCCCTTCCCGCTCTCCCTCCCCCTTTTTCTCTTCCCTCCCCCTTCCCTTCACACCCCTATTCCTCCCTCTTCCCCCTCCCGGCCCCCCTCTTCTTGCCCCCTCCCCCCTTGCGTCTGTCAATAATCACCCCTCCCCTTAATCACTAACTTAGTCCCACAGTATATGCAGTTTTGTTGTTTGTATACAATTTTAAATATCCCCCCACCCTCCACAACATGTAGAAGAATGCGGCCCTTGTATAAAGAATTTACAAATTAGGGCTAGAAGAAACACATACCGGAAGCCCTTTAAGTTGCATTAGCATAGCATATACCTGAACAGCGTGTTTGACTGCTATCACCTTCCATAATCGCCTCTACTCCCTCCCCATTCCTTCAGCTTCTGAAAAAGGCAGTCATAACCATAGTACTGTGTCTCAAGTTTAGTAACGGAAGCAGCGGTAATGTTTCAAGTAACTAAAGTAGAAGTCAAATCCCCTTTCCCGCCCGCCCCTTCCCAAGCAAAACGTCTCGTTCATAAAGGCACATGGTGAGGAAAAGAAAAAAAAAAAATTCAAAAACAGAACGCGAGAGAAAAAATCACGAGGAGGTCAGTGCTGGATCTTCCAGTAACTAACGAATCTGGTAGAGTTTATGATTCTGAAAGAATTATACGATGTTTAAGAGGATTCGGGTGGGGACGGCCGTCCCAATCGTCCCAGCTGTAGGTAAAAAAGGCTGATAGGATCCAAAATTACGCGAGAGCCCCACGAGGCCATTAAGAGTTTAGCTCCCCGGATCTCATAGTGGCCGTAGTAGAAAAGTGGGTCATCACTCACCACCATCCACAGGCCCCGGTGCTACCGGCGGTACCATCCGTCTACGAGGGCGTTGGCGACGTTGTGACAGAGCTCCACTCGAATTAGAGGGTCGGTAGTCAAACAGCTCCCAGGTAGGTATCGTCAACTCCGGAAGCTCCAGTCGTCGTAAAAAGTCAGGAATATCCTCCGGAGAGCGGATAGTGAGCCATGTGTTCTCAGAGCGAACTGACAGTGACGGGGAAATCCCCAGCGATACGGGATCCCGGCCTCTTGGAGTGCTTGGGTGACCGGCCGCAAAATGCGCCTGGCCTGCAAGGTGGTGGGGGAGAGGTCATTAAAAATCTGGACCTTCGCTCCGTGAAAATCCCACAGAGGTTGTGCCCTAGCTCGGAAAAAAACACGTCTTTGAGAGCGAAGTCTGTGAAAAAACAGATAATATCTCTAGGGGGTGCTGTAGGCGAGTCGGGCTGGGGTCGGAGGGCCCGATGTGCTCGGGCCAGGTCTTCCGGCATCACGCCTTTAGCTCCCAGAATAACGTTGAAGAGAGCCGATAAATATCGACGGAGCGCCGTCTCTTGTTCGGGTACCCCGCGGATCCTCAAGTTTTGATGCCTGGACCGATTATCCAGGTCGTCAAGGCGTCTCCATACCGCGGACATCATCGCAGGGGTATCAGGAGTAAGGGTTCCTACCTCTGCCGTTCTTTCAGCTGCTTGCTCGAGTCCTCGTACCCTGGCTTCCATCTGCTCCACCTCCATTCGAAGGCCAGCTATCTCGTGCTGCAGGGATTCACGCACCTCTGTCACCATATCCCTTATGTCTTGCTGGGTAGGCATCTCTGCTAGCGATTTTTCTATTCTTTGTGACGCCGCGCCTAGATCAGGCAGGGAGAAGGCAGTTCCGGCGGGAGAGGCCACCATGACAGGCGGATCGGCAAAAAATGCCTCAAGATGTTCGGGAGTCGGTCTGGTCAGTGCTTTAGGGGTTGCACCAGTGTTAGAGTGTCTTTTCCCTCTTACCATGACGGTTCTGCAATGCATAAAGTGCTCAATCTCTCGTGGTCTGTCTGGAGCTCACCTAATGTGCGGCCATCACAGTCACTCGTCAAGCCACGCCCCCCGTCCCTCTTTCTTTTATTCAACACACATAAGCAGAAGGATACAGCAGCAAATCAAATAAACAAAACATCACATAAACACCTACTCCTTCTATGGAGCCTAACTAAACATAGGATTTCTATCTGACAAATACTGGCAGCTAAGCTGGTTCCCAGTCAAATAAACAGCGTACCTTTTTAACACATAAAGGTCAGGAGTTCCTCTCCTTGCTTCAGCCAGCACACAGACTATCCATACAACAGCTTTCTTTCTTTCTGTCTGTCTGTGTGTCTCTCGTCTGGAACCACACACCTAGATGGGCAGGGCAGTCTTAATTAGGCCTGGATTCAGAATTAACCCTTTAGTGGGAAAATAGCATTCCTCAGACGCCTAATATCCCTGTGGTCTACCACCCTGCCCCTCACCCTGTCACAATATATATATCAGACCCCAGACCAGACATACCCACAGGCAGAAGCTGGGGGAGCTGGCCAGCTGCATTAAAAGCATTTGCCCATCGCAGTCCTCTGGCTGGACGTGTTACCAAGTGGCCACAGGGCAGTGACGCGCTGTGACCGACTCTTGTGAGATGTCACAACTCCCTATAAGCGTCACAACCTCCACAGCCAGGCAGCCACTCGGTAACACGGCCAGCCGGGGGGGGGGGGGGAGACTCTGGCCAAATGCTTTTAATTCATCTGGACAGCTGCCCCAGCCTCTCTGATACCAGCAAGCTGGCCCAGCTCTGGCTTCCAGGTATTGGGAGGCGGTATCAGGCCATTTGCACAAGTACACAGTTCTGCTGCAAATGACGGTGTCAGTGCATCCCTAACAGACTATTTTATACAGAGGATGGTTTTAAAATGAACAGCTACACTGCTCTGTGAGTCCTCTTATGTACAGTATGTTCACCCTTTGTTCTAAAACATTTCCCACAATCAGGACATGCAAACGGCTTCTCTCCTGTATGAATCTTCTCATGTACAGTATGTTCACGCTTTGTTCTAAAACATTTCCCACAATCAGGACATGCATACGGCTTCTCTCCTGTATGAATTCTCTCATGTACAGTAAGCGCATGCTTTCTTCTAAAACATTTCTGACATTCAGAACATGCATAAGGCTTCTCTCCTGTATGAATTTTTTCATGATTAGTAAGCTCACCCTTTATTCTAAAACATTTCCCACATTCAGAACATGCAAATGGCTTCTCTCCTGTATGAATTCTTTCATGTTTAGTAAGCTCAGCTTTTGTTCTAAAACATTTCCCACATTCAGAACATGAAAACGGCTTCTCTCCTGTATGAATCCTCTCATGTACAGTAAGCTCAGTTTTTGTTTTAAAACATTTCCCACATTCAGAACATGCATACGGCTTCTCTCCTGTATGAATTCTCTCATGTACAGTAAGCTCAGTTTTTGTTTTAAAACATTTCCCACATTCAGAACATGCAAACGGCTTCGCTCCTGTATGAATTCTCTCATGTACAGTAAGCTCAGTTTTTGATCTAAAACATTTCTCACATTCAGAACATGCAAACGGCTTCACTCCTGTATGAATTCTCTCATGTACAGTAAGCTCAGTTTTTGATCTAAAACATTTCTCACATTCAGAACATGCAAACGGCTTCTCTCCTGTATGAATTCTCTCATGTACAGTAAGTTCAGTTTTTGAGCTACAACATTTCCCACATTCAGAACATGCAAACGGCATCTCTCCTGTATGAATTCTCTCATGTACAGTAAGTTCAGTTTTTGATCTACAACATTTCTCACATTCAGAACATGCAAACGGCTTCTCTCCTGTATGAATTCTCTCATGTTTAGTTAGATCACTTTTTGTTGTAAAACATTTCCCACATTCAGAACATGCAAACGGCTTCTCTCCTGTATGAATTCTCTCATGTACAGTAAGTTTAGTTTTTGAGCTACAACATTTCCCACATTCAGAACATGCAAACGGCATCTCTCCTGTATGAATTCTCTCATGTTTAGTTAGATCACTTTTTTTTGTAAAACATTTCCCACATTCAGAACATGCAAACGGCTTCTCTCCTGTATGAATTCTCTCATGTACAGTAAGTTCAGTTTTTGATCTAAAACATTTCTCACATTCAGAACATGCAAACTGCTTCTTTCCTGTATGAATTCTCTCATGTCTAGTACGATCACTTTTTGATCTAAAACATTTCCCACATACAGAACATGCAAACGGCTTCTCTCCTGTATGATTTCTCTCATGTATAGTAAGCTCATACTTTGTTCTAAAACATTTCTCACATTCAGAACATGCAAACTGCTTCTCTCCTGTATGAATTCTCTCATGTCTAGTAAGACCACTTTTTGTTCTAAAACATTTCCCACATACAGAACATGCAAACGGCTTCTCTCCTGTATGATTTCTCTCATGTATAGTAAGCTCACCCTTTGTTCTAAAACATCTCTCACATTCAGAACATGCAAACCGCTTCCGCCCTACATGAACTCTGTGTTTACCAAGACTTCCATTTGTGCTTAAACATATCTCACTGTCAGGGCACAGAAATGTTCCAGATGACAGTCCTGGATTCTCTGGTTCTTTTGGATTTTCTGAGGAGTGCAAAGCTTCATCATTGATCATTATTTCTTCTAGCTTTTGCGGCAGAGGCTTCATCTTTTCCTCAACATATGTCACTCTTTCTTCAAAAGCAATTTCTGGAGACATTTTAGGACTTTTTCTGTAATCCTGTGTGGAGGGGGATACAATAATTTACTCCGTCACCAAACCAAACGCAGCCATGTCAAAACTCCCTTTTATGCTGCATGGGTTTCCAGGGATTTTTTTTTATGATTAAAGCTAAACATTTCTTGAAGCCAGAGTAACTCTCCCCATACTAAAAGGTACAAATGGTCCTGCATGGAGACATATAGAAATGAGATTTTAACCTACACCAGGTGAATTCTCTGTCTATAGAGGTTGCTCTGATTTAGCAGATAGTATAAATAAAGTTGGTTGATAAAAATCAGAATATATTTAATATGTAACATCACCCGGTCTGACAATCCGTATCTATTAAATATAAATCAGATAACGCTGCACAAAATACCTTTTTTTGGTTTTAATGATAAATTCCACAGGAACAAAATACTTTTCTATCAACAGAACCAGATTAATGTCTCTTTATATCTGCAAAATATAAAACAACAAAACACAGAGGGTTAAACACAAGAGCTTTTCATTTCAGCTCATTTCACCAAATATACACTCATTCACTATTCACTGTATGTTCACTGAATTATGTTAAAAATGGAGTCACCAAAGCCGTTATCGGACGTTAGTGAAAAGCACCGAATTGGCCTCGATGAATTCCACCAAAATGAATAAAAATAGCCGATAGGAGGTTAAAGTAGGGGTCGACCGATTATCAGAAGCTCCAATAATCGGGGCGATATTCAGTGTTTTTCATGTTATCAGTATCGGCCATTTCATTGCCGATGTACCGATAACTCTGAGAAGCTGCAATCCCTCTGAGCATGCGTCAGATCCCGGCACTGACTTTCTTCTCCACGACTCTGGTTGGCAGTGATGAGGTCACCTGAGGTCTCCCCCTTCCATTGGCTCGCCACAGTAAGAAACAGAGGGGGAGGAAGCTCATTTAATTGTAAAACAAACAGGATGGTCGGACGGATTTACCAGGGTCCGTTCCGCTCTGTTGTGCTCGTCCCCTGCTCTCACTCTCCCTGTCTGCTCCTTCACGCTGTGCTACCTGCCAGTCTGTAAAGCTCCCCATCCTACTTCAGACTGGCTGCATAGGAGCAGAAATCTTGCTCAACTCTACTGCCCTGACGCCGAGATTAAATAAATAAATAAATTCCTCAAATAGTTCACGGCACCCTTTATCTGCCAGACATTTAGTTTGGTCTTGGCAGGTGCAGGGATTTGAGCTTACATTATGGAAATTGTATATTTCTGACCCCAGGAGCTTACAATCAGCTTTCTATGAGTATACGGGGAATTAGAGGATCCTGAGCTCTATATATGAGTATACGGGGAATTAGCGGATCCTGAGCTCTATATATGAGTATATGTGGAATTAGGGGATCCTGAGCTCTATATATGAGTATACGGGGAATTAGCGGATCCTGAGCTCTACAGTTGTGTTCAAAATTATTCAACCCCCAATGCTGTAAAGGGTTTTAGGGAATTTAGTGTACATTTGTAATTGTATTCAGAATGAAATCCTACAAGGACATTTTAAAGAACCATATGCAACTAAAATGACATCAATTGGTTTTGTAATACAGTAGTAAATGTTTCTTGTGAATTCTTCATTGACACAATTATTCAACCCCTTAAAGACTACCACTCTGAAGAACAGAGGTTCATTCAAGTGTTTTCAATCAGGTATTGAAAACACCTGTGGATGTCCCGGAGCAGCAATAAAGCATAATAAGCACCAATTAGGCAGCTTTAAAATGACTGTGATACTCAGCTCATTCTAGACATTTACTGGGGTGGTTACAAACATGGTGAAGTCAAGAGAATGGTCCAGGAAGACAAGAGAAGAGGTGACTACTCTTCACAGGAAGGGCAATGGCTATAAGAAGATTGCAAAGATGTTAAACATACCAAGAGAGACCATAGGAAGCATCATTCGCAAATTCAAGGCGAAGGGCACTGTTGAAACGCTACCTGGTCGTGGCAGAAAGAAGATGCTGACTTTGACTGCTGTGCGCTACCTAAAGCGTAGAGTGGAGAAAAGTCCCCGTGTGACTGCTGAGGAACTGAGAAAAGATTTGTCAGATGTGGGTACTGAAGTTTCAGCTCAGACAATACGGCGCACACTGCGTAATGAAGGCCTCCATGCCAG